>CAAKHF010013734.1:124835-177736 GCA_901007745.1 Hippocampus kuda
GGGGGGGGGGGGGGGGGGGGCACCGAAAGGAGTGCAGACAGAGTGGAGAGAGTCAGCCGGGAAGCATTTCCCACCCAGGAGGGCACAAAGAAAAGGACAGAAGCTCCAAAAAAAAAAAAAAAAAAACCCTAAGTCACCACAAAAGTCATTCGGCCATTCCGATACGTGAAACAGACGCAAGGGGTCATGCAACATTGTGAGGCGTCCATGTGACATGACATGCAGGCACTTTGCCGTGCATTGTGCAAGCTGTGTAAAACGTTCGTTGTTAATAAGGGGGCACACTGTCACTCTGTGCGTGGCAATAACTAAATCAGGGCTGAAATGATTGATTTGGTCTCATTCTCAAGTCATAACGCATATTGATTAGCCATTTTGAAGCATACATCTCTTTCCCTGCGAAGGAGTTGGCTAATTATACATATTGTCTGAATTAATTATGAATGCAAGTTATTTTTAACCACAAAAGGGCTTCATTCATTTTGTGGACAGCATTATGCCAGACAGTTAGACACGAATCAACAATGAAGTTACTCTTAAATTAATAGTTCTCTTTGCGACTCAAACAAAAACATCAAAAAATTAGCTTATGTCTGTTTACTGGGACTGATTCGATATGAACTCTTTCAGAAACACCATGTCCACATCGCCTCATTTCAAAAGCAATTCATGCGATATATTGATTGCATTTCGTCAATGTCGTTAGTAGTTTTTGAAGTTTTTAGATTGATGCATTTCAGGCACCCTGTTGAATGGAATTGCTTTTTGTAAAATAAAATGGCCACATAACGTCGATCATGGTTGATGAAAATTGGATCATCTAATTATAGTAGATGAGATTGGGGCTGCAACCCATCGGGATTTAACGCCCTTTACTGACCGCAGTCTGATTTTTGTGTAATTTATTTGCAACCTAGGGATGGGCAACTGGCGGGCCACAACCACACATTGATTAAATGATTAAATCATTTCTTTTTTCTTTTTTTTTTTTAACATAAATCCCTCAAAAATCTTCGAAGGGAAATAGGAAAAACAAAAAAACCTAGAAAAAAACGTGAAAAATCTAAAATATGAAAAGGTAAGAAAGAGGAACAAAAAAAAGTGCAGGTGCCGAACTGCGAATATGCTGCCGTCGACTGTAGTCTTAAGTTGTAATATTACTAATCACCACTAGATGTCTTAGTTGCCCTTACAATGGGTCTAATTAGGCCCTATTTTACAACGTAAGTTGGCCTGAAATTGTTTTGTGGACTTGGAATTATATGCAGGACAAATACCTTAATAATATTATCATTTTGAGTAAGTTGATTTGCCTGAAAAAAAAAATAGTTCTTGCACCTCATGTTGGTTTCTTGTTCAATAGTTTTGTGGCGTCCTTGAATGGTAATTTTTATGGAAGAGAGCCCTTTGCACTGGGAAAAAAGTTAGCAGTATGTTGTTATTTTGTTGTTGCTTCAAACCTTTTGTTGGTGGTTTAGGATATGAAATCTATTAAGAGGAGGTCATTTGCTCGCATATTTTGTCCAAATTGTATTTTTGTCATACGTCTGGTTAGGAAGTGTGTTGGTCCGATGTGGCCCCTTCAAGTAGCACTGATGAAATATTCTGACCGCTAAGTTGCCCATCACTGATCTCACCCTTCACCTGTGACCCTAATAAAAGAACAACCAGTTGAAAATGGATGGACGGATGTTGTACTTAAATAGATTTAGTCTCACATTGACAGTCATTAGGACTATTTGATATGCCGGAATGGGCCCAAACTGTTATTTCAAGAAAGCTTAAATACTGAACGAAAGCAGTATCCTTATTAACCACTTTTTGGATCAGTTCAGATGCACGCACATTACACTACACTGCGCGGCTGTTAATGCGGAGCCTGCCGCAGCATACATCCAGTATGTGCACTATGACACATGCTGAATCACAGCATGCGCATCTCCCCCTTCCTCTTGTGCTGCGGTCCGACGGCTCACTCACCTCCACATGCTGCTCCACAGACAGATGGACAGGACAGACAACCAAAAGACAGCAAAACAAAAAATAAGGTCAGCTCAAAAAGATTCGTGACATTGCCGCCGTTCACCGAGACTTTTTCACAGAGCTGAGTTGTGACCGTTGAGTCATACACGGTCGTCGTAGCTGAAGTTCAATTTGGGGACGGCGCACCTATGAATTAGCGATGCAAACCGCATCCGAGACTTACCACAGTGCTGACTCATTTCCGTGCGTACGTACTCTCTGACCTCGGCCTCCTGAATCACAAATTGGAAGGGGAAACAATTAAACAGTGAAAAACAAGGCGTCACAACCATTTGGCGCAATTGCGTTCGCCGTGCCAGTCTCTTCAGAATGAGCCGCGGGCTCAAATACTGACCGTCATGCCTGGCTCTCCTCTCTCTCCCTTGGCTCCATCTGGGCCCATCTCCCCCTACAACATGGACAGGTATTAGGACGAGCACAACCCCACAGAGTGGCCTGCAGCGCAATAATTCATTAGACGCTCAACTCGATGCAAAGTCAGAGTGAAAGGTTAATTCAGCATAAACCCTCTTCAGAATTTGAAACGGTGCTGATATAATAATATGTCATTGACTATAAACCGGCTTAGAGGCACACAAATGCAGCAGGCGCACATGAATCCGACAGCAGAGATTGGTTGACCCAGCGTCTTGGATTTTGATTTTAGATTACAAAATCATAATTGAGGAAAACCAGAAAGAGACAAAAAGGAGAAAGCACAAACCGACTCTCCGCGTTCCCCTGGGATGCCCGGAACCCCACGTGGACCCACCACGGCGGGACCGGCAGGCCCTCTTTCTCCCTAACACAAAAAAATAGAAAAAAACGATTGACACGGCGGAGCAGATAGTTCTTCAAGTCAAGCCTCCAAGCAGATGACTCATTATCCCGAAGCAGTAGCTGTGCCATCCATAAATACATTACATTTACATAATATGCTCAATCATCCTCATATTGGTCTGTACATGACACAATTACCCATGTATTGTACCTGTATAATAAACGATTACATTTAAAAGGGCTCTCGAGGTTGAGTGAGCTCAATCATTTTTCTACATGCTCAACTTTCAGGGTCACCTAAAAAATAACCCTAAAAAAAAAAAACACCTCACATCTCACTGTGAAAGCGCAATGATAAGAGAGATATTGCTCTCCTGTCAAGAGCTTTTTTTATTTATGAGCTTGACGATGAAGGAGACAAGCGGGTCAAAGTCAGTGCTCATCAAACCGTCAATCATGGCACGAGCGACAACACGCGCAACTCACTCCAGGCGGCGGATGTGTGCCACAACAAAAGCACAAGCAAAACACACGACTTTGTTATGATTACTTTGTTTTGAAACTAGCACACTCCTATACAGGCAGCTATTTTTTTTTTTCTTCCCGGGTGATGTCCGCTCATATGCTTCCAGATCTCACTGTACATCTAACACGCATCTCAATATAATCAAATGGTGACTCATCACCTTCTGTCCTTGGAGCCCTTCGGGGCCTTTAGCACCAGCCGTTCCCTGGGGGCCTGTCAGTCCAGGTGCCCCGTCCGCTCCTCTGGGCCCGGGAGGGCCAGGGACACCAGGCGGGCCCTGCAACGGTTTTATAGGTCCACTTCATCATGTATTTCTTGTCATTAGATGAACAAAACTTTGAGGTGGACGCCCTCCCTCACCCTTTCGCCTTTGTCGCCCTGAGTCCCTTTGGGACCTTCGACCCCGTCAAAGCCGCGGTCCCCCTACAAAGACAATTGTGGTGTTATTAAACGTTTCTGAAAACCCTTCCATACTTGTATCAGATCCGTGAACGCGCCTTGGGCCCGACGAGTCCCTCTTTTCCTGGGATCCCCGGGGCTCCGGAGGGGCCCACATCACCCTGAAAACAAAAACACATTTAGGATGCCGCAATCAATGACAATAAAACCTGTGAGAGCTGCTTTGCGAGTCACTATACCTGATCACCTTTTCTTCCCGGCAGGCCCGGTCGCCCATGGATGCCATTATCCCCCTGATTACAAGCACACGCACACACACACACGCACGCACACACATTTCTATTGGTGCAATGTAGATCATTTCATAAAAGAGAAAGTGGACATAATGTGTGTTTACACGAAAAGACACATTCTGGAAAAAAAACAAAAAAGAAGCAGAGAGGATAAACTTCTATTTGCTGCCCCTTTTTATTACAGGAAGTGTTTACATTTCCCATTAAAATGTCCCTTTTGGCATCTCTATTTACAATAATTTACCATAAAGTTCTAAATGATTTTTAACCCGTGTCACAAACCAAAATATTAATGAACCATTTCTTTTTTTTTGAATATCTTTGACTGAATGAGGGTTTTTTTTTAAAATGACCTTGACGCTTTTGTCACTAACAAGTTTGCTTCTTAACTTCAAACCATGTACTCATAATCAACTAAATTATAGACTCTCAACACCTGATAGTTTCAAAATAATGGGCGACTCAGAGGGGTAGAGGTCTACGGCAACTATCACCAATGAATTTCAATAGCTAGTGTTTATTGATCCACACAGTAAGTTAACTTCATAACAATCATAACATTGTGTAATGTCAACATTGCGCATTTATTTTGTGTACGTTTTCCTATAAGTAACACCATAATGACCTTTTTCCACTTTTAATTTATGTGACTTCCAGTTAAGAGCTTCATTAATCATGATTCCTAAGTTTTGGTTCCTTTTACCCTTTGAATGTTCATTCCATCTGTTTTTTGGTGATACATCATTTTTCACTCTTCCTTTAAGCACTTAAAAATGTGTCTTCTTCATCTATTCACATCAAGTCAATTAGTAAGTTTTTTTTCCATCTCATAATTTATCACTTATAGTTCAGTGAGTAATTCAGTTCTCATCAGTTTGACCTATTTAATGTATAAAGAGAGAACAGGGAATATTGCTCCGTTTTATTTTTATTTTTTTATGATGTTGCTCATCCTTCACCTTCTCTCCTTTGGGCCCATCGTTTCCGCAAAGCCCCTTGGATCCTCGGTCGCCCTGGAAACACCCAAGTTCATCATAGTGAGAGACACGTGGAGAGGCTTTTAAGCAACAAAGGGGATAAAAATGCACCTCGGCCGTCCATCCGCAGGCCATCAGTCCTTTCAACGGCCAACTAGACCGTACACACACACGCGCGCACACACATATACACGTGCCTCTGTAGCAAGTCCCACAAAGCAAATGGACATGACAATTGTAGGTGATAATGGATATTGAGGGGGCACTTACAGATAAAAGTGGCAAAACAGTCGCAAAAGAGCAGCAGCAGACCGAGAGATAGAGACAATTTACAGCGAATCCCCTGATAATGGCATCCAGTTATTATATAAGATTGTACTTTAATGTACAGATGATACACTGCATTTCACACGATGGATGTTTCAGAAATAACATCACGAAAGTAAGAACTGAGTGCATTTTATGAGCTTCCTATACTTTCCTGAAAATAATTCTAGCAAGTGACCAATGTTTTGGGGGAAGTTTCTTGTACGTCATCGTAATTCATCATTCTGTTGTTCAGAAGTAACTTGTGAGGCTCTAATTTGGGGGTAAAAATCTGTTCGGTGAATGGCATATCTCTGCAGAGTGGCAGGTTGGACCCAATGTTGTTAATTTGTCAGATAAGCACAGGCCAGTGGACCAGCAAGAGGGAGGGCTGCGCTGTTGAGGGGCTGGTCGCAGCCGACTTCAGTCAGGGCCAATCAAAGCGTCTCCTTTCAGTTCCTTTCAATGAGTGAATGAGGCGCACTGTTAGCGCACCAAAGTCTTGGCATTGCTGAAGCACATCTGCTCTGTGAAGTGGGCATTTGGAAACTGCACCCTCATCATCACTGATTGTTGGTGAGCTCCCCGCCTCCAACCCTATAGATTGATTGAGAGGGTTTGACGATCGCTGTTCACATATTTATGAATGAAAGACATTGTGTTAGACTATCAGTCTACCCTGTGCCAGCCAGTTGAACGTGGTCTGAGCAGGCATAAGGTTTAGATCAACTTTCCGGGACCAATTTGTCACTTCGTTGGGCGCACCTCCAAGACACTACTCGTGTTGTGCTGGTCTACTCAGCTTGGCAGAGACCAGTCTGCCTAAAAATAACCTGAACTGAACCAGGAAAAAAAACTGGAGGACCATCCAACAAGCTTAGCTCAGAGCCCCATGATACACCGAATCCAGAGCATGTAAACTGCTGGGGGGGCACAGAGAGCTGGTGTTTAGTCAAAATGAGGGGGCGGGGGGAGTACTTTGGTGTCTTGCCAACATGTCCATGGACAGTAATTCACTTTTTGTGCTCACCATGGGACCTTCTGGTTTACAGCTGAGAGACTTGACATATTTTGTATTATTCAAGAGGAAAATAAGAAAAAGGATTCCCTGGAGCCGCACTGATTACAAACAACATTTAATTAATTCCTTCTTCGCCTATTCTGGGCCCAAACACTTTGTGTGGAACTTTGTTATTGCGTTTGGTAAAATGTATATTCATCATCTTCAGTCTGATCAATTTCATGCTGTCATGCCGTTCTTAATGGCATCATCCACCCCTGACAGATATTTTACGCTTGGAACCGCATGCCACAAGCTCAGTGCAAGTACCTTGATTCCTCTCATTCCAACAATACCGATCTCTCCTTTGTCGCCCTTGCGCCCGAGCAGCCCGTCTTTTCCGGCCAGCCCCTGCAAGAGGTAACAACGGGCACACTCTTCCATTGTTCTGCTCGCTTTGCAGAGCCCAAGACACCACAGTGACAAGGCAGAATTGGAAATCTACTTTGCACGTAAGGAAACCTACCACTTCACCAGGCACGCCGGGCGGTCCTGCTTCTCCCTGCAGAGGAAAATTACAGTAATTAGAGCAAGGAGATGATGATCTGTACCGAGAACTATCACGCTCCGCTATTAATTCCACCACAGTTCCTTTATAATGATCATCCGTGCAGAGCGCCGGTACTTGCCTTCTGTCCACCAGGACCGCGAGCACCAGGGAATCCAGTGGATCCTCTTTCCCCAGGCTCTCCCCTCAGTCCCTGATCAGCAGCGCATTGACGGAGAGTCAGATGAAGATTAAATGCAATGTGTGCCACTTTGATTCAGGTTTTATTGACGAGGGGGCGAGGGGAGTGCATCGAGTTGATCAAAAGTTCCAATTATAATGTTGTGTTGCTTGCATGTAAGTCGAGAGCACAATAGAAAAATTATACACAGAAAGAGAATAACTTTGGAATCAACACTGGAAAAGAGCCGCGAGAAAGATACAATTCTTATTTATATCTGCCCCTAACTAAAATCTCCTGACGTCCTTCGCTGAGAGTTACCTTTGATACCCATCTACATTTTAATAGTTTGTCCGTAACCATTACATCCATTTGGAAATGATCATTGAACCTAATTATCCTCATCCCACCTAACGCCTTTCAAAATCTTCAAATGAATGAGAAATCTTATCTGTCAAGATTAACCGATGCGCCAACGTTTCATGCCTCACAATAACGTACACGCCGGATTTTTTTTCCACACCACCCTTGAATATTAGAGTGGGGAATATTTTGACTGATGTCCGCACTTCAAGTTTAGTTCTGAGTGGATGATCTGATAAAAGACAAAAATATCTGGCGGTTTTATTGCACGTCGTTGACACGCTCACCTGCTCTCCTGGCGGTCCCTCTTGACCTTTTGCTCCTTTTTCTCCTTGCACACCTTTGGGCCCTCTGTCACCCTAAAATAGAAAGACGGGGAAATCATTTTATAGAGTTGAACTGAACAATCGGAAAGTATTTTGGTCAGTAATGTGATTCACTGACTTGTTCTCCTCCGCTGCCCTTTTCTCCAGGAGGTCCCCCAATCAGCATGGTGTCCCCCTATGATGTACAATATTGCAGTAAACATCAGACGCACAGCCAAATCATCAAGATGTTGCTAAATATTTGCAATGCTTCACAAGTGAACCCCCCCCGCCCTGCTACATGAGCATTAAGTATTCCTAAACTCTTTATGCACTTCATGAGGATTTTTTTTTTTAATCTCCTGAAGCAGTCTATATGTCTTACGTCCTAACAGTCAATTTTTTTTCCCCAGAGTGTTTGATTGGATTTATGCATATGAAACACTGCAGGAGAGCGACGGGCAAACCACCGCAGTGGCCGCTTATTAGACATTAACATGCACGCACCTTCTCTCCTTTGTCCCCTTGCAGGCCAGTGTCTCCCTGAAAGCAAACAACAATAACAACAAAAAGAGCAAAACATTTCATCCTGTCACGTCGAGGGGATTTAATTCACATGAGCAGAATGCTTATGGGGCGATGCTCGCAATGGTGACATGAACAAATGGGAAAAAGGGGTCGACTGTCATTAGTATTCACCTTCTCTCCCCGAACACCGCGCACCCCTGGTGGACCCTGATGGATGGGGACACACACACACACACACACACACACACACACACACACACACACACACACACACACACACACACACACACATAAACACAAAGACAATTTTTCAGAGCTTCACAATGAAAAGCATCATTTCGATTCTTCTGCTGCTTATAAAAGATGACTGATTTGAAATGATTGCGATATACGGCATTTTTTGAAAGCAAAATACATAATAGCTTTTTCATAGCAACAAGTCTGCCGTGTTTGCAGTACTGATGCTCAATAACACCAATTTGCTTCCCGATCCAATCCGGTGTAAAATTCAAGCTGATATCAGCGATACTGAACTGACACCGGTACTTTTTCCGATCACGTGGCTGGTAAAAAGGAGTTTACAAACGAATCATAACTTGGCAGCGAATTCGTGACATCAGACTAATTTATTTATTTTAAACTAGGAAGTATAACAAGGTGGCAGAGAGACACTTGCTGTTTTCTAATACTGGATGACTCCAATTAAAATTGCTAGTAAATATTGAATTGAACAAACACATGCTACGATGATTCGTCAATAGCAACATTTGAAAAAGTAAAATCACTTAATGGCTTTTGTTCACTATGTCAGAAGATAGACTCATGCATCCAGAATTTGTTGAAACACGTCTTTATTTATTACTTATTTCATACCTTAATATTATTATTATTAATCAAACAAAAACACATTATGACATACTCACATAAACAGATGCACACACACACACACACACACACACACACACACACCCCTTCGCTCACACAACATATGTATGCTCACTCAAAGGAATGCAACTGAAGTGCTGTTTTGCTGTCGGCAATTTGCAGTAAAGAAACACCGAAGATTGGATGCAACCAAATAAATAAAAGCATCTGGAAGTATAATGAGAATAAGAATAATAACTCAAGGTGCGCACAGAACTCATGCAGACGTTGTGACATTCACGTCTGCTTGTAAAGTGATAGGAAGCACTGGAGGGGCTGCTCTGTCTGGATTCGCAACGTTGCACTATTTCATCATGCGTGATGTTTTCCCTGATGCTTGTTCGCAAGGAAACTCAACCTTTTTTTTTTTTCTTGAGCACTAACTCAAATTTCCATTGCAATTGGACCAGCGCCCTTTCAACCCCGCAGGTTTCCTTTTAGTTTCATCCTGTATTAGAGCTACCACGAAAGTCATGGCAGCAATTCTCATTATTGTCAAGAAGAGAAACAATTGATGTACTCACAGCAAGCCCCCTCTCGCCATCCAAACCCGGGCGTCCCTCTTCCCCCTAAAACATGGCCAAAAATAAAATACACAGGCACATCAGTGCGTATGAGTGTGAGGTAGTTCTACGTTATTCTATTTGGATAGCTGAGGTCTTACTCTGGTTCCTGCGTCTCCCCTCTCGCCTCTTGGACCCGTCAAACCGAGTCCAGTTTCACCCTGATCAAATAAATGACATTCATGTTCTAGAAAAATCTCACTGGTATATTATAGCGTTACAACAGTGTGTTGGATCGTTGTTACCTTGTCTCCTTTGAGCCCGTTTGTACCAGCGGAACCCTGGAAAGCATTTTTTTAGGCTGAGCTTTTCTTTTTCTTTTCTTTTTTTTTAAGTTAAACTGAGTTAACTTAAAATGGGATCTGAACTCACAGCTTGCCCAGGAGGCCCAACAGGACCAGGAGGCCCAGCATTTCCCACCCGTCCCGGAAATCCTTGGAGACCCTTGAAATGACAACTTGCTATTTCACAGCAATACCAAAGATATTTAAAAAGTTTAAAAAAAAAAAAAAGACTCCACTAACCCTCTCTCCGGATTGCCCAGGCGCTCCGGGATCACCATTTTCTCCTCTCAACCCAGGAAGCCCTCGATCGCCGGACTTTCCCTGCAGCCCTGGAGGACCCACTGGACCAGGAAGACCTGGATCTCCCTTGTAGTTAACAGACAGTGCCAGTGTTGCGAGCTGCTACTTAAACCGAAAGATTGGTGTTTATCGCACCAATAATGTTACATGCGTTTACTCACCTTTAAACCCTGCGGTCCAGCGTTCCCTGCAGGACCTAACATTCCTATGCCCCTTTCTCCCTGCAGCACAAATGTGTCACGACTTCCACTCGGATGATATGGAAATTTGAAGGAAAATAAATAAATATACAACACACCTTATCTCCTTTGGGCCCAGTAGGACCTTGTTTCCCCTGAGGGACAAGCAAAGTAGAATATGTGAGCGTGAATACCAACATCAAGTATTTAGGAAAATAAATTAGAAAAAAGCTGCATATCCAAAAAATAAAATATCAACAGATTTCTTTTGGTTTATCTCGGAATAATATTTAGCATAACAAATCATGCTGTAATGTAAGGACTTGAAATTCAAGTTTAAATTGTTCCAAAGGAGGGTAAAACTTTTTATACTTTATAAAAACAAAGAGTAATGACATACAGCAATTAAATTAAATGCTAAGAAATGTATTTTTGTAATATTGGACACATTTTGTTTTTAAATCAATAGACAACGTGCTAATTCTTCTCGTATCTATGCCTTGGCCACCTGGGGGCAGTATAATATACATATGGATATACAGTACATCGACATGTCAGTCCAGTAAACCGCAGCAATAGTACTCATTCTTCACAGAGGATAAATAATGTATGCTTATGATTGCTGTCATACTATTGGTCTATATGTGTTACTCTAAAGTTTGTGTTCAAATATATGTTGCTTGAAAGAATATGACACCACAACGCCGATGCCATTTGTTAGCCCATCACTGGTGTTCCCCATTTATATATTAGCATGAAGCTAGCAGACTAAGGTAAAGTAAGTAACGTGGTCGTTTTAAATACACAATATGTAAATCTGTTTGTTTTGTGTTTAGTTTGACAGCAAACTTCAACTTACTGAAGAAAAGTTCACATTTTGCCAAAGTGTTGCTCATTGGGAAGTGAGGTGAGTTCACCGCCACCACACATCAAGTGACATTCATTTCTTGAAAAACTCATAAGCCGGGTTACTCGTATGACAAACAAAATACAACCACGTGTGGGCATTTAGAAGCAAAAATGATACTCACATTTTCTCCCGGCTGACCTGCTTCACCAACCTCGCCCTAATAATAGTAATAAAATATGCCAGTGAACAATGTCAATTATAACATACCCTGCATGAGATGTCACTCACCCGTTCGCCTCTGATGCCAGCGACACCTCGGTCTCCCCGGCCACCCTGAGTGACACAAGTGACCAGTTTAGAAAAGGACATTTATTCATAATGTCCTCAAGTCTCTGGCAAGGATGAGGTGCTCACACTCACCTTTTCACCAGGTAGACCTCGCTCTCCTGGCATTCCTGGCAGCGTTTGCCCCGGGAGACCCTGAATTGCAACGAAGCGTTACACCGAGGCAAGAATCTTAATGTTGACCAAATCAATAGACAATTTTAAATTTCAATAACAGTTAAGGCAGACGTGGCTCACCTTCTCTCCTTTGACACCAGGGGGTCCTGCTGTAGCCTGGTAGAGAGAAAAAAAAAAGTGAAATAATATGGTTATAATTACCTGAGAAGCACGGTGCGCTACTTTGTTTTTAATGAATAAAAGCTTTTTTACTATAGCTGTGGGAGATTGTTTGAACAATCCTTTCTTCTTTTTGTACTCCGCAGGTGATAATTGTTTCAGCCACTCCAGTGAGTGTGTGTGTGTGTGTGTGTGTGTGTGTGTGTTAATACAATTATTCAGTTTTACATGTTCATTGTTGGAAGGCTTTGATGCCTCACTTCCAAGAATCAACCTGCAATTGCTATTTTATGATCATGGGAATTTCAAGTTTGGTTAATATCATGGTAAAGCTTTTTCACATGAAAAAAGAATAAGTTGCAAACCCAAGGGTGGACCACAATCCTCCCAGCTGTATGCTCTCGGAATATTATCTGCGGTGTGTTTGGGGGAATGAAGTGGAGGTCCACGGCGGTGAAATGGGTGTCGCAGGTAATTTATCAAACTGTTGAACTGCCTGACAGCGTTCCGGTGGCTCTGTCCAAGGTGCTGAGCCCGAGGCGCTCATCTGTGAGCAGGCCACTCAACACACTCGTCACGGGTCACGTCGGCAGCACAAACAAGGGGAAAGACTGATACCACATTAAACTGGAATAGAAATTACCGCCTGACAATTCACATTCACTCGCCGGCAACTTAATAAGGTACTCGTGCAGCGAATGACATCTAATAGAAGGGATTTATTGACATTGTACGGATTCGTTTCACAATATTCATTTTTGTGATTGGGTTTTGATGTGTCTCGAGCATTCGGGAATAGACAATTCACCAAAATTTGACACCTCTCGGTATAATGATGAGCTTGTGTTTCTAATACTGTGGCTGGTGAGTGTCTAGCATTGAAGCTAGGGCACAGGTGTCAAACTCAAGGACCCCGGGGACAGACCCAACCCAGGGCATCATTTTATGTGGACCACTAAAGACAATAAAGAGCGCCTATTGCATGCTCATCTCACAAAATTACCAACACCAGTCTCACCCGCCTGTGTTAAAAAAATAGCAACCAGCACAGAGTACCACAGAGTGCTACTCAAAAGAAAGGGGTGCCGAAATGTGAAAAGGAAAACACGGTTGCCTTTACAACTTGTGACAATGGAAACGCAAAACAATTCCATCGCTTACTGATTTGCATCGTATTCAGGGGTAGAAATGGATGCTACACAAACATTTTAGCAACCAACCAACCAATTTCATACTGTAGGCTCGCAGTTGTCAATCAACATCAATTGTATGCCTCTGCATGCATCGCAAAGTTGACCAGAGTGTGCTCTCAAAATGGCTCGTGTGTGTGTGTGTGTGTGTGTGTGTGTGTGTGTGTGTGTGTGTGTGTGTGTGTGTGTGTGTGTGGGGGGGGGTGTGTGTGTGTGTGTGTGTGTGTGTGTGTGTGTGTGTGTGTACATGCGGCAATGCTGCAGGCAGGCTCTGATGTTTTTGATGGCTTGTGGCTCAGGCAGGGGAGAATCAATTGCTCCAGCCTTTTGAGAAAATGATGACGATGTAGTACTTTGGTATGAGTCATTTTACAACCAGACGTATGCAGCTAACACACTTCCTGGTGGAAAAATGCCAGGGGCGTGGTTCTGATTTCAGGTTGATTCATTTTATAAATACAAGAATGCATAAGTATATTCCTGTCCAATATTCCGTCTATCAATGTTTCTGACCTCGACTGTCATTCTTACTCCGCTCGAGTTTAATTTTGAGGTCCAATAACAGAATTAGAACAAGTCCAGGCCAATCCCCCACCCCCAAATAAAAAAGATGTCAGCAGCCATTTAAATGCAGAATGTCAAAAACTGAGCAAGGCCACCATTCTCCAGAGTCAGCTTTCAATTTCAGAGGCATAACAGTGTGAAGAATTGTGGCCGAGTGAAGGTGGTGTGTAATGTGCTTTGCAGGTTAAATGAATACCGAAGCGTCGAACATACGACAACAGCAGGCCAGGTGGAAGACAGAGATTTACATGTTATTTGTCAGGACAAAGACATTCCGAGCCACCAGATGTGTTGTTTGTGTGTCATCCAAGCTCGGAATTGTGTTTTGGCAACACAATGCAAGGCAGCTTGTGACACTGGCCAACTTTCCATAGGCCATCTAGAAATTCTCATTAGTGGCAGGGCAAATTGTCCAGGGAGTGATGCATGGCTGAAGCTGAACTGCACATTCATGGCTCATCTGTTTGTATTTGGATGCAGCAAGTAAATGAAGCACAAACAAAGCAGCTGAATGCACAATACAGTACACTGGTGGGAATTGTTTGGGCTCTGAAGCTACGGAATAATTAAACAGTTTAATTTGTCATATGCAAACACTACAGCCTGCTGAGATGGAAGCAGATATTCTGCTGTGTGTCCGTTCAAAAGGTTTATTTCTCACTCGTAACCAGTTGGAGGGCAGCAGGAGCTCGGACAAGTATGGACCGCATCGTGCTCGGCTCCGGGTGGGAGAAAAACACAGCCTACTGCCGTTTATAGAGGTAACAGATCACCGGGACAGTAATTTGATTGTGGTCACAGTGCTCGGGTGTAATTTCATTTTGGCAGCACGTGACTTTGGCTCACCAAGCAGTGTGAAGTAATAAACCGGCCATAGGTGCTACAAAGTAATGATGACTATAAACAGGACCTCTATTACAACCAAATTCTGACTACAATTAAACTATTTACTTGAAAACTTTAAAATAAATAAATACTGGTTGGACCACATAAAAGCTGAAACTAATCATTTGAATCATATTACAACCTAACAAAAAAAAAGTATGGTTTTTTTTTTTATTTTTATTTTGAACGTGGATCATTTGAAAACTTAATGTCAAGGCCAGTACTTTGTGCACAGCACAGCACAGCACAGCGAACTGTTGGGCTGCGGGCCAACTTAAGAACTTGAACAAAACATAGAAGGTTGACTCATCATCATCATCAACATCAATTGGACAAACAGCAGCAGCAGCCAGGCCAATGGCCCCCTGAAGGAAGGCCATGAAGTGCTGTGCATCAAATCAAAACGATCTCCGCAGGATCCTAATAATAGCACCGCAGAGGTGCCATTTTGTGACTTCGGGCGGTAAATCATCATGCCGCTTGGATCTTGCCCAATATAACCTAGCCGCAAAAACTCCTGCAACATATTCTTACCTTCCCCGGAGGACCGCTGTCTCCCTGCTCCCCCTTGAAGCCTGGCTGACCTGGAGGGCCAATGATGCCCTGTGAGGATTAGAAATAGTTAAGTGAGTGAAAGTTACAGAAATGGCATGAGCACACATGCACAGTGCCACACACACAAACAAACAAACCTGCTTCCCTGGCAATCCAGGTAATCCATCTTTCCCAGACACTCCATCTCTTCCAGGTATACCAGGCTTCCCTGCTTCACCCTATGAAGTGCCAAACGTTTCTTTTATTTTTTGCTCGATAACTCTCTGTATCATTTGTACAGCTGTCATTGTTTGGTCCGACAGCACTAATGGTACCCTTACATTTTGTAAAGGCTCTCTGTATTTATGTGTCATGTCCGAAAATGTTTGTCATTGCAATACTACTGTGAGACAAATTCTTTGTGTTTTGTTTTTTCATATCCAATAAAGATGATTCTGATTCAGTCATTTGGAAATGTCACATTTACATGAAGTAAAAAAAAAATGTAAAAAGTTCACATTTAAAAAAGAATTCTGATCTCATTACAGGAACCGACGGAAAAAAAATAAATAAAAATTTATAGGCACTTCGGCTCTAATCTCGTGTCATGATCATTTCACGGATGAGCGTGGGCTAGCAGATCTGTGAAAGGGCTGACTGCGCCACAGTGGGAG
Organism: Hippocampus kuda; assembly: GCA_901007745.1. Taxonomy (NCBI): domain Eukaryota; kingdom Metazoa; phylum Chordata; class Actinopteri; order Syngnathiformes; family Syngnathidae; genus Hippocampus; species Hippocampus kuda. The sequence goes on from CAAKHF010013734.1 coordinate 140,631, forward strand.
TAGTCAGAGCTGACTTTAGTCATGGCCAATCAAAGCAGCTAGTTGTGCCTTAGAGTCCCAACACAGCCGCACTGTGAAGTGGCCACTTGGAGACCGCCCCCCCCCCACCCCCATTGTTCCTGTGCGCAACCGCCCAAAACACCCACTCGCTGTGCTGTCCAGTAAGATGATTTCAAATACAATAATTCAGAAGGTTTGATACCTGCTGTTGATGAATGAAATATGTTGCCTGAGAAGAGCTGTCCACCATGTGCCATTTTAAGGCATGGTCTCAGCAGGTGTGAGATTTCGATCGATTTCCTGTCACCAAATTATTATCTCAGAGATGACAGCCCACCCAGCTTGGTGGTGACCGGTCTGCTAAATTGGCCAACACGGGTAGCGACCTCTGCACCGATACGAAAATCAACATGTGCACCATGGCACAGAGAGTGTTTTAGTTTGTTCCTTGGTTTGAGAGAGAGAGAATATTCATGAAGTCAAATGTGTTTTGATTTTGGTTTGCAGAACAAAGTGCATTTTATTTTATGAACCAACTTATTTATTTTGTTTCGCTGGGCAATCCACTAATTCAAAAGTACATCGTAGTAGTCCGACATTGTAAATAAGTATCATTATTGGAAATGTCAGTGAGGACTCTATTAGCAAACATAATTCTCGCTGCGAGATTAACTGGGAAATTAAACCAAACAAGATGGAACACTATTCCTGGCTGTTATGTGTAATTAATTACGGAGTTAAAAACCGTACATGAGTTCATCACTAAATACCACAATGCAGTCGCAGCATGCTCAACGCTGCGTACTTACCACCTGCCCCGATAAGCCTGGAGGCCCCTGTGGACCCTGCGGGAGGAAATAAATACAGCAGTATGACAAAATACACCAACACATGAGACTTTCGGAGAATTTCATGAGGAAACATTGAGCATTTTGCTTAGAGTGACAAGGTCGCTGTTAGGAAACACTTACCACAGCTCCTGGAGGACCCGGGTTTCCTGGCAGGCCAGTGCTGCCTTGGGCGCCGGGAGGACCCTGCAAAGAAGCTGATAAACTCACTCGAACTATCAATTGTTATGTGGATGCTCCTGGAATACTGAAATAAAATCTGCCAATAAGAAAAACACCAGATGTCCTACCTGAACCCCTACGCCTGGTTCGCCTTGACTACCCTGTGGAACACATTTCACATCATTTTATGACTTCACTCAGTGGGAAATAATAGAGATATCATTTTAAAGCACAAATATTCTTTGCTATGCAGCCGAGTGTTTGAAAACTGAGGGATCTCACCTTCACACCCGGTGTACCGGGAAGTCCATTTGGACCTAAGGAGCCCTGAAAGGAAGATCAATTGTAAACACATGAAAAGTTGGTTTGCAAAGGTGGAACCAGGGCACGTGTGTTCTTCCTGATTGTTGAACAACTTGCACCATTCATCCGAAAAACTGCTCCAGCTATAATTCTTTTTCTAAATTGTGCGGATGGGTGGAGTTTTCTCTTTTGGTATTTTTACAGATGTGCTCAGAAAACAAACATATAAAGAACAAATTCACCAAAATTGCGTTAAACCACCTCAGACCAGCTTTCGGCTGGTCTAAAGTTTCGATGTGTACTTTCAGCCACTACGATGCAGGTGCACCAGGGACCGGTAAATGAAAAGGCCTTGGTTCGGCTGGAATGCCCCTGCATGGCGCAGCACAGTTTGCCAAATTCCCTAAAGACACGAAAGGAAGCTTGTACCTTTACAAAAATTAAGATGTGTCAGTTTTAACGCTGTCTACGAAAACAGAGTCCTGTATTTTGACGTTGGTCATTGCTTATTTGAATACCCGTGTGTGTGCGCGTATGTGTGTGTTGGACTTACAGTTAACCCCCTGATGCCAGGCTCTCCTGGATTTCCCTAAGAATGAAATACAAATAAAGAACACATTATTGTATGACTATTACAAAAAAAAAAGATGAACAATAACTGACTCAATAAAATGGGTAATCAAATTAGAACAGAGCTATATATGTTCAAAGAATCTGGAAGATGACTTGGTAAAACAAGTACCGTATTTTCCGGACTATAAGTCGCAGTTTTTTTTTCATAGTTTGGCCGGGGGTGCGACTTACACTCTGGAGCGACTTATGTGTGAAATTATTATCAAATGATTATGTCATTTCACATGTTATTTTCACATTAAACCACAAGAGGGCGCTCTAGGCCTGTGTTGATAAATCGACGAGTCTGACGTAAGCGACGTAGAAGAGGAAGCGGCGCATCGTCTACCTCCCGAGTTGGGGGAGTTGTTTAAAAGTGACACTGAGGATGAAGATTTCATTGGATTTAATGATTTGGAGTGGAACTGATAGTTTGGTAAACGTGTTAGCATGTTCTTTATGCTAGAGTTATCTGAATAACTCTTAATATGTTACGTCGTTACTGACATTACCAGGCATGTCAGTCATGTAACGTTAGTATACCGTACACTTATTCAGCCTGTTGTTCTTTATTTTATTTATATTTTAAATTGCCTTTCAAGATGACATGTTTTTGGTGTTGGATTTTATCAAATAAATTTCCCCCAAAAATGCGATTTATACTCCAGTGCGACTGATATGTTTTTTTCCTTCTTAAATATGCATTTTTGGCTGGTGCGATTTACAATCCGGAGCGACGTATCATCCGAAAAATACGGTAATACACTTCCATGACTGGAAAAAAAAAATCTCATAATTTAAAGTCATACAAATATCTAACTTACAACAGGCGGGTCAGCATAGAGGAGAAAGAATGTCAACAAACAAACAAACACTTTGAGATAAGCTTTTCAGTATTGCAAGAGAGGAAAAGCCAAGAACAAGCTCAGCATGCCCAATTAGCAGAGCTAAGCAACAACAACAAGACATATTTGGACTGCGCCCAAATGGAAGCAACATCCCCCAAACACAGAAAGAAATACTACATCATGGAGATAAGCTTAGCAAAGTCTGGATGTGAACTGACTATGATTGTCATCTCGTTAAATCTGTGATGCTTTACATATTTAAAACCACACACACAAAATCAGTCAAACTTCAAAATAAGTGAGTTGGACACCAATGCCTTGGGGACAAGAGCGGTCGACATTAATATTTCAAGAAGAACCTGTCACTTTCGGAGCTCCTTCCAATACAAATGGAAAGATTAAAGAGGTGAAATCTGTCTGCGAGGAACATGATGTGCACAGCTCAATAATAACCATGTCTAGATTGCCCAGGGAGGCTACAAAGTCACATTTCATAGATGGAAAATCTTGCAACTCATTTGCACCCAATCGTGCAAGTGCTAAAACTGCGGAATTGAGAGTAAGGAATTAAAGAAAAGAAAAAAAAAAAGCTCAACTAGAGCGGCTGCTGAAAACTGAATGCAAATCCTGACTGACTAAAAATCCCTGGAAGCTTGAATATTGGCATCATGTTTACATCACATCGATATGGATTAAAATATAGACAGCAAGGTCAATAAAAAATCTTATCGTATGTAACATTGGGGTTTTTGTGCGTGTGTGTGTTTTACTTTTATATACATGGAGTACTTGTCGAGTGCAAGATAAAGAAAAAAAAGTCGGTAACTATTGGACCATCAAAGCTCATGTGTGATATTAAACTATTAATAGAGATGAAAAAGAAGGACATTTTCATTCTAATTATCGTTAGTTTTATGAATATAAAATGTCATTTCACTCAGTTATTGTTTTTTTTAAATCATTTTCATTTTTATTTATTCTTGGAAAATGTTTTTTTAATTCTAGTTTTAGTTATTTCTTTAATTTTTGTTCACCCTATTAGTCTTGTTCTATAAGTGTTAATATGTACAACAGACAATTTTTACCATTCAATTAATTGTTGAAATTTAATATAGGAAATCTGCAAAACATTTGAGTACATTCTTGTGTTTAGTGTTTATTTCCAGTGTCAAGTGGCAGTCTTCGCCTCAGTCCCTTTCCTTGGTTTACTCACCGGCACTCCTCGAGGTCCAGCCAGCCCCGTTAGACCCTGCTCCCACATAGATGGGAAAAAAATAAAAGATTGTGAAGGAGTGATTTTCACGACTTGGCAAACAAAGCTGGACTTGCAGTCATCGCTCGAGACATTAAAGTGTCCATTGCTTTTAGAATGGCAGCAAGAAAAGTATCGTAACTTGTACAATGTCTTTTTCTGTGTGTTTATGTTAAAAAAGAAGAAAATACAACAATATGGCAGTAAGCATTTTCCATCTTATCATGATAATCGATGTGCTTTATTAAGGAGAAGCGGTCAAAAATACATTTATGCTTTATTGTTGAAAGAAAAAAAACTAAACATAAAGTTATTTCCATCAATACTACTCCAACTTTCCAGTACTCACCGGTTTCCCATCCTGACCAGGTTTCCCAGGTTCTCCTGCTAGTCCCTGAAATGAAAACACACATATTACTCCGAAAACCCCCCCCCCCCAACATATTTTCATTCATAAAAGGGCACAACAGACATTAGATTGAATGTTTGACCTAAATACTTCTCAAACGCAAATTACAAATGGCAGCTCACCTGTGAGCCATTATTTCCTTTCTCTCCAGACTCGCCTCGTCCTCCTTTATCACCACGAGGTCCTTCAAATCCCTGTGAGTCCCGATGACACAGCATTTAGAGACGTGCCAAGATGAAATGTGGCACAGCCGGACAAGGCATTTAATTCTATTGCACGTAAATCTTACCCGGTCACCTTTAGCTCCCGGTGGCCCAGGCTCACCAGGGTCTCCTTTCGGTCCTGCAAGTCCAGGAGGGCCTCGGGTGCCAGGTGTCCCAATTAGTACCGAGTCCGCAGATGCACCCTGTTGTTCAAAAAAAATAAAAAATAAAAAAAAAGGAGGCTGTGTACCGTACGTTTTTCATGCTTAATCAATGTTGAATCTCCAAGGTTAAAGTGCAACAACAATGAACTCACCTTTTGACCAGGTGGACCAGGCAGGCCTGTAAGCCCCAGTTTACCCTGATGAAGGAAACATATTTTTAGAGTTCGATCTTAATGGGGTAGTTTGCAATTAAAAATAAACCCCCCAAAAAAAAGTCCACTTTTTTTATCATATTTATTTAAACAGTCATTATGACTCGATGTTAATACATGATAAATATGACCTATAAAAACACAAGTTGTCATGGGCTTCTTATTTGATCTATAAGAAACACCTGTACTTGTACTCCTACCAAGTCACAATGTCTGTTTTTCAAAAATATGAAAAAGCGATTTTTTTGGTGGGGGTGGGGAGTTGTTGTTGTTTTGCAACCCCGCCCCGTTCCACCACTGGAGTGTGATGTACATAAAAGTCAAATCCATCAATTTATTTCACTTACAGTATCACCTCTATCTCCCTTCTCTCCTCTGTCACCCTGACACACAGATGTGCACATTATTAGCAAAAACATCTTGTGTCCAATGCAAACGCCCTTTTCCATAATGTTCTGCCTTACCTTGTCCCCTGGTCTCCCAACCTCTCCGAGCTCACCAGCTCGCCCCGGAACGCCGGGAATTCCCGGCTTTCCTGGCTCTCCGGCTGGCCCTGGGGGTCCCATCGGCCCTTGCTCTCCAATGGCTCTCCCGGGAGGCCCAGGTATTCCCACCGGACCTCTCTCTCCTTGATCCCCCTTTGCTCCCCTGTCTCCCGGAAAGCCACGTGACCCCTGGTGTCAGGTGAATAAAAAAATATGCATTTGCGACAATCCCCCTCGGTTCTTGATCATTATCCAAGTTGTACTTACATCTGAGCCAGATGCTCCTCTCAGACCAGCCTCACCCTTGTTTCCTTTTTCACCTCTCTCTGCCTTCGTGATTGGAGCGGTCACAGCGGTGTCCTTGCTGTCCACAACTGCCTTCAGGTCAGACACCTGTATCGACAGTATCACAAAAGACGATGAGAGTGTCTGCAAAATGTGCCGAAATTGTGATTCCAGCCAGTGCATTCAATTCCGGCAGCTTGAAAATTGCTTGTAATCAGTCTCCTTTGTGCGACTTGTCTGCTGCTGAGTTGAGAAACAATTTAAGGTGGCGGAGTAGGTTAAAAGCAAATTTTGAGGAGAGAATTGGGGCAGAAGCTCAGAATAATACAATTTTGCTCACAGAAACTGATGTTATGTGATGTTAAGAGTCAGAGCAGCCGACGTTATGGTTCATCATAGGAATGGTACAGTACAGAGTTATGATGCTCATCAATGACCAATTTTGGACCAAGTCACCAAGCTTAATCCAATCACTGCACATCCCGTGAATCACATTCTTCATTTTCTCTTTTGACCCTTCAAGCTCAGCCAACCCAATTTAATGAGTTTGAAGAGCTTTTCACGCACATAATTTGTTTTGACAAGACAAAGCACTGCTGAACAAATGTCACCCTACAAATCTAATTTAATAATAATGATTTTCAACGATAAATTGATGAAAGTGTAATATTTTAAAGTTGCTGCAAGTGAGGCCTCTTAATTATTTTGTAAATTGACAGTATGATGGTGGTTTTGATGACTTTGTCTGTCTCGGTAAAAGTTTCTGTGTTGGAATCTTGTTTCAGTTTTAAAGTAAGGCAAGTCACCTTTTTTTGTCTTTTATATACAGTGTGTAGCACATTTCAAGCACATGATGACTTCATATGCTTCACATAGTTACAAAACAACCTTTAAAGCGAAACGAATTTAAGATATTTAAAAAAACAAAAGAATTAAGACATTTACAAGTAGAGAAATATAAAGCAGTCGATAGAAATTTTTGGAACAACGTACAGCGCAAGAACATGATTTTGGAAAGATCAAATGTAGAAACGCTCTAAAAAAACCTTTATTGTAGGTATGGGGACAACATCATTTTAAACCTTAATTTAAAAGCATTTACACTTCAATCCTGTCGGCAGCTTATTTGCATGCAGCATAACAGCAAAATGCTGATGCAGCACATTTGCTTTGAACTCTGGGCTCCATTGGTATATTGAGCACCTAAACCATTCAGTGATTTGGAGACCAGTAGCAGAATTTTCAAAATCTATTCTGCAGCATGACTGGAGATTAAAAAATAAAAAAAAAAGTAAACTTCTCCTGGTACAGAGATTGCCTGGTGCTGGCATGGATTTTCTTCAGCCTCTCTGATTTCCACCCAACGTTCCAAAAACACACACTGGGTTAATTACGATAAGACTCTAAATTGCCCGTAGCTGTGAATGTGAGAGTGAATGGTTGTTTGTATCAATGTTCCCTGGGATTGACTGTCGACCACCCCACCGTGTAACCTCGCCTCATAACAAAAGTCAGCTGGACTCAAACCCACGCGCAACAGGATTACCGGTAGCGGATGGATGGATAGAAATGGGAAAGATTCAATTGAATGTTGCTGGCTGACTTACTGCCTTGCCTTTTATCTCCTTTATAACGCAGTACAATACAATTCAATCAATAGAATCTAAGTGCTAACTTTGCTGACTTGGAGCTCGGTACACAAGATTGCCTTGAGCAGTCATACATGACTTTGGATTGGAGAAGGAAAACAGATTCAAAATAGCCCTCTATAACAATTAGCTGACATACCTGAATTCCAAGGTTGGCCAGTGCCTTCTGTACATCCTGGTAATTGAAACACAGAAATATTTACCCCCAAAAAAGCAGGCACACTGCAGACTAATTTAAATACAAATGCGAATGTGTTACCACTGCAGTTCCTGGTTTTCCAGGCGCTCCGTCTTCTCCTGGGTCCCCCTTGAAAGAGAAGCATCCGGGCGTCAACACAAGAAGCAAACTCGCCAACATCACATGTTAAGTTAATCAAACAAATAATCCAAACTTACAGTTTCGCCTTTAAAACCAGGAGGACCTCTTTCACCCTGGAACAACAAAGTTCATGTCAAAAGATGACTGAGGTGTTCACTGATTCGAGGCAAATAAGGACAACTTACACGAGCACCAACAGCTCCGGGAATTCCCGGTACACCCTAAAGGACAGGAGAAAAATGACAATTGTTGGTTTGGAATGCGTTTTGGGACTCTGAGGAAATTTAATCAAGTCGAATGATTGTGGCCCTTGTACTCCTACAGAGGATATTACTTTGATACTGGCTAGAAGAGGGTTATGCAAAAAAAAAAAAAAAAAAATCACGATATCACTTCGACTTGTTCGATTAAAAAACTCATGATATTGCTTCATCATTTCATAATGCTCACGCTTTACTGTTTCGGTGGAATTCTCTTCTCATCAGCGGGTGAATTCTCGAAATAAATCCAAAAGGAACTTTGTCAGTTCAAAATGATCTTTGATGACCAAAGTCACTCAAGTGGATATTTGTGCCATATTTCATGAAATGCCTCTTAGGTATTCCTGAGGTATTACATTCCAGAAAAAAAAAATACAATAAAGATGGGCTGTGAGGTCACAGTGACTTTTGGTCACCAAATCTAAACGGTTTGCCCTTGAAAAAAAAATTGAACACCGATGCATTTTTTTTTTTTTTTTTTTTACAAAGTTCCCTGGAGGTGTTCCCTGAGAATGGGACAGCATAATAGAACTCCCCCGGCCACGGCTGTCTCCAGCGGAGAGGCAAAAGAACACGAGCAGATAAGACTGTGGGAAGGAAGCAGGCTCATACAGAGACAGATTAGATCAAATACACATCACTGCAGCTACATGTGGGAGGGCGATGCGGCTGGGGATAACACGGCCACACAAGAGCTGAATTTAGAAGAGAGAAACGCTCGTGCAAACCTGCACCCTGCATGTATGTGTACAACAAAAGATTAAGGCGAAAGAGAACAATTGTTTAGCACATGACGGTCTGCCCAGTAGCCCTTAGAGGTCCACATTATTCCTAGCACACCACACTGCAGTAGGAGCAGCGGTGTGTGTTCATCTGCCGTATACATTTTAAGAGTGTTGATGGCGAAATGCAAATTCGTTCCAACTCACAGGTGTTCCTGGGGGCCCTTGGGGGCCTTGGATCGGCGCTGCCTCAACTCCTTTGACGTACATGACCTGAGTGAGATGTGCAGTGTCCAGATTAGTCATGATATCGCGAAATAGAAATTGACTTACATACTGTATGCAAATAATGACAGTTGCTGTTGCCAAATTGAAATGAATTCAGGACTCTGTTTGGTGAGCCTCACAGAAAGTTAGTCACTGAATAGAGGGGTTGATATCACATTTAGTCAACACCAAGTGCTGAGACCTTCCAACAATGCCATGATGAAATCTTTGCCTTTTTAACCAATAATCTTGCCTTTCATCTTCTTTCTGAAAAAGTTCAATCGTGTGATACCTCAAGATTTAAGTTCAGTCTATGCCGTGGTCACAGGTGTAACAATAACGCGTTATTTGAATAAGGTGTTCAAATAACGCCTTGTACCTCCCAAAAAAACTTAGATCGAGCCGCTTTTATCTCAAAGCACCGCTGAAAGGAAGTAAATAGTGTTTGAAGTGAGAAATAACACTCCACCTGTCTTGCATGAGATGCACATATTATTCTTGGACAAAGAAATGCTATTCCAGCCCAGTATAATTAGGATCGTGTTCATTTCACAATACCATTAGTGGAATTGTTTGACTCTGAGCAGTAATATGATGATGCCAAGCATGATTGTGTTCACTCTAAATATTGAGTAAAAAGATGTTTCTCAGTCGCACCTGTCCAGGAGGGCCTATGCTGCCAGGCAGTCCAGTAGCTCCCGCGGGGCCAGCTGGGCCTGAAGGTCCAGTCGGACCCCGCTCTCCTTTTTGCCCGTCACGGCCCTGAAAAAGAAATCATGACACGACTAAGCCTCTCCCCACAGGCTTCCTTCCTCCCAGTCCATAGTGAAGTACTGAACTATAACATCAAAGCAGGTGGCCAATGCCACCCCTACTCTGATGTTCTATAGATTATTAACCTGAATTTGCACATGAAAACTGAAGTCTGACATTTGGCTCTGCTCTGGATTCCTCTCAGAAGTGTCTTCCTCTTAGAGGTTTTACAAGTTTGATCATAAGAAGATAGGATGAGACCAGTGGTAGCTGTTGCTGTGACAGCAGGTGATACAGCACTGAGCCAAAGTTGAGGTGGTACACAATGAAGTCAAGTGAAGCGAAATCAATGAAAGAAGTGGAGGAGGAAGGTTGAGAGGCCCAGAGGACACAATGTAAATCAAAGTGACAGCACAAACACTTAAGAATGATGATGGAACTGAGAGATTCGGCAAAACTGACATCTCGGCCAGCAGCTCCAGCGTCTCCTCTATCACCCTGTCGATGGAAGAAAGACGTGTCAGCAAACGAAAGAATCACACATAAACACCATCTTGCCTAACTTTAACACCTTCAACAAATGTGCGAAGTATGAAACTGGAAAGCAAACTAAAAAGGGGAAAATTGAAGTGTTGCAAAGGTTTTGTTTCTAATATTTTAAAGCAACAAGTGCACTGTGCTTTTTGTCAAAGATTGTATGCTTAAACTGGCCATTCCTCAAGTACTTTTCAACACACTTTTTTTTAAACTACAATACTAACCAGGTTAAAAAATAAAACTCAACAATAATAAAAGAAATACAATCTGTGTGAAATGATCATTGACTGGAACGCGTACCTTTCGGCCATCCTCTCCTGGCACACCATCCTCGCCCTGTGCAATCAAAACAAACTGCATTAACGACTCCACAGGAAGAAAATGCAATGATGGCCAGTCTTGCAGTAGGAGCACTCAGATAATTCAGTGGCACCACTTTACAGACTCATTCAGGACAGCCATTATGCAGTCAAGCCTGAAATAAACGTCTGCACTGTTTCTGACCAGCAGGCATCCTTTCCAGGGGGGAGCAGTTCAAGGCTATTACCAACTCAACAATACTGAGATAAGTGAATTTCTGCTTATTTAAGACTGTTTTTCTGACTGTTGACTTTGAAAATGATGGAAACCACACACGTTTGCGAGTTGGAATCCTATGTATTACCATTTTGCCAGGGAGCCCAGGTTTCCCATCATCTCCTGCTTTGCCCTGAAACAACGCACAAAAGCGCATGAATTTAACAGTCAACAAACATGGAGCATATATCTGTGTCTGTAGTGCCTGTAAGTGTGGGTGTGCACTCACAGATGTCCCTGGAGTACCTGGTGCACCTGCAGGCCCTTGGGGACCCTGTTCACCTCGAAGTCCTGGTAAACCCTGGGAACAGTTTTGGCATTTTAGTGCCCCTTTCATCAAAAGGCGAGTTTTAATACACATTACAAGGTGTGTGTGTGTGTGTGTGTGTGTGTGTGTGTGTGTGTGTGTGTGTGTGTGTGTGTGTGTGTGTGTGTGTGTGTGTGTGTGTGTAAGTATGTGTAATAGAACCAAATATCAATATGAGTAGCAATACACTACCAGCTCTTGAATTGGATAGCATCAGGCTAATGAATTCAGGTCTAACTAATGGTATGGCCACTGTTGTAACAGTAAATACAGCAAGACAAATTATTATTTTTATTCAAATGTCAGGCTAATAATCTAAACGTTAAAAGAACTTAAATGTTTGTGTTAAAGGGGGAAAAAAACCCTGGAGTTGAACTTCACTGTTGAAAGCATCCATTTGTAGAATCAATTAAATCTCATAAGTATAAGATGAGTCACTGTGTACTCGAAGAGTAATTATGAAAATGCCCATTTTAATGTGACAGTCTCCCATCAAAGAAAAGTGGTTTGGAGATTTCGTCCTTGATAGCAGAACAAAAAGTAAACAAACAGTTGCTAACATTTCCACAGTGCCCTCTGTAGGATGCACTGTGAAGTACATGCCATGCAATATTCCTCCAAAACACAGCAGGGAAAGAATTGAACTAAATATCTGAATGTTCAAGAGATCAGAACAGTTTCCTTCTGTTGGTGTAGACAACAACATGGGCTTTAATAAAGGTGCACTCACATCTCTTCCAGGATCGCCCGATTTTCCAGGATCACCCTGCAATTTATAGACAAGAAGCACACAAAAACGTATTAGCGCTAGACATGTTCTACATTGGAAAATGTTCAACATACAGCATGTTTGTTGGGTTTGGAGCTCCAGTACCCTCTGACCAGGTGGTCCGGCAACACCTGGTTTACCATCCAGACCAGGACGTCCATCCAACCCGGAGGCTCCCCTTTCTCCCTGATTACACAAACAAGTTAAAATGAGCCAAGTATATAACTCGCTGCAGCTCGGAGCCGCCAGACGACCTGTCGGATATTATCACGTTCTTGGACAGGCTAACCATTCCAACAATCACCCCAGAGGACAGATATGTAAAGAGATTAGAGGAAACAAGTGATGCAGGCAATTAAATCGATGCAGAGCGGCAAGACCTTACAGGTTGTCAATAAAGACATATCCAAGGAATTTGCTAATAAGGGAGCACTGATACTGAGCAGCTTGTGGCAGGACATGGCAGGACCTGTTTGCTGCATTGTATTTATGAAGCCTGCCTCTTCCATTTTACCACACAAAAAAAATATATATATATGCCAACTTTCCATTCAAAATAGAATGTAATATAATATGTTTACATATTTAGGATTATCTTTGCACAGGGTGTTTAGGGATTAAAGTTACGGATTTCATGAGCAGATCATATTAATATACTGGAGTTAATTTTACAGCCCTTTGCGTTTCAAATCCCCTGTGAAAATAGTCACATTAAATTTAATCTCCTCATTTATTTGAATTTAATTATTCTAATGCTAGGACGAAAAACATACTTAGAGATGCTGGTTGGTTTGGATTACCCAAGTTTCTTTGGCATTTTTTGGCTGCCAACCTAGAAAAGCTAATTCACTGGATTTACACCGATGAGATTGAAATGGGTCCAGGCTGGGTCCATTGTATAAACCAACTCGCTGCCAACGCTCACAATATCGCTCCCAAACAATATAATTCACAATCCTAGATGTTAAAGCCTCAATTAGGATTTTTTTTTTTTCAAATTGGGGAGACATTGATTTAAAGCAAAATAGCAGAAGACCAAACCGGTCCATCTGTGCTTGACAATGCATTTCAATATTGACCTAACAACTGGCTGCTACTCCTTTGTGATGCATTTAACCCATTGGAGCTTTCTGAAGATATATGGCAACGGAATCGGAAACAGTGATGTTCAAAGTGTTATATGAATACGCAAAAAGCCACTGAATTAGATCTATATATTTTTTAATGGTACGGCATATTACTTTAGTGCAGTTAGTAGTTGCATCTAACCTTACGAACTGAACTGAGGGAATTTAATTTGATAAAGTTTACAAAAAAAACAAAATAGAGCTAAGATATATGGGAAACCAGATACATGCACACTGCATTGGTGCATGCCTATTTTTCATACATTATCTCATTGAACAAAATGGAGGTTAGTGGAGATAGAATGCGGTTCTGTTAGATTGCCGTATTTCAAACCTTCTCTCCAGGCGTTCCTCTTTCTCCACTGTCACCCTGAAAAAGTACATTATGGGTGGTAAACATCAACAAGAACTATATTTCCGTACAAATACACTTATAAGTAGAGGGGCAGTGACAGAAAGCAAACTCACTCTGGAGCCAGCGAGCCCACGTTGTCCCTCAGGACCCTTCGGAGAGAGCAGGGAAGGAACAAGTCACACAGGTTTACCACCCATGCATAACAAATCAACAGGGAAAGGGGTCACTTGTGCATACTGATGCATACGCCAACGCTTATCAGGAGCTCATGGAAGCATCAAAAAAGCTACCAAGTAGGAGGAAGACTCACTCTTGGGCCTATAGCTCCAGGAGTTCCGGCTTCACCTTTCTGACCATTGCTTCCATTCGCTCCAGGGTTTCCTCTGTCTCCCTGACAAAGACAACAAAAGCATTTCGTTGGGCTACGCAGCAAAGTTTTATAAGCATTTGATTCATCCGACCCCGCCCCCAGACGTGGTGGTGCAGGTGGGTTGCTTGAAAAGCATTCCTGATGAAAGCATGCCGTACTAGTCAGACGGATTAGAATGACTTTTCGGATCTGCATGAGCAGCTGGCAGCTGGTGAAAAATTCCATATGGTCAAGTTGAAAATGATGTTGTCAGTTTCACCCACTTAGCCGCATAGTGTATATTAAGAATCCTTCAAAATGGTGCTTTTGTCTGACACATTCACCAATTTAATGTGAAGCATAGTAACTGTCAACTTGGCTGTATTTTCTTCACAGCAAAGACCCTGCGGTGCAGTGGTCTGAGTCCAAACCAGAAGGCAGCTTGTTTAAATCATCCATCCATCCATCCATCCATCCATCCATCCTTGCATTTTCTACCACTTATTCTGTTCCGAGTGAGCTGGAGCCAGCTGTCTGTGGGCGAGAGGCGGGGTACGTCCTGGACTGATCGCAAGTCAATTATAGGGCCTATGTCGACAAACAACGACAACACTCACATTCACAGCAAAAGCCAACTTGGGGTCGATAGCTAAAAGGAGAATAGTACCCGCCGCCCCCCCAAAAAAAGCAAGTAAAAATACATTGGATGTGGCAGCACTAGTCAAAACATGGTAGTCTGATTCATATTGCATTCGCAGAATCAACAGCATCAGCTGCAGACCGGAGGTGTCGATGAAGTGCCAGAAGAGGTTTGATTGGGAGCACAGCAATCCATTGAACCATATCAACAGATTGGAATACATTTGAGTAAGCCCGAAATTGTAAAAAACGGAGAGCTGAAACGCTTCTGTAGGAACGAGTACTATGGCTGTGTCAAAGGTAAATGATTTGGGATTGTGTTGCGGTGGTGATGTTGTGCAACGATAAATGATGGCATTAATAAAGTATAATCCCGACCTGAACGATGTCTTTAGTCACATGAGCAAGATAACATTTTTTTTTTTATTTCCGAGATTTAAAGGCAAAACGTGACCGTAGGGTAGACATGCGAGCAAGCCACATGGGTCCTGTTTGAATCAGGTCAGGGTCAAATTGAGACTCTTAAAAACCAACATCCAGCTGAGTTAATGGTCTTCCAGACAACAAAACATAACTTGCGACATAGATGGATACCATTATACAGTCGGTCTTTACAGTGTTACCATGGCGACTATGCCCTGCTGGATTCCTTGGCCTCCTTATTGCTCCTACAAGTTCTAAATCAGTTTGAGCCAAATCTTCAATACTCGCAACACAGTGACTTTATATGTGTTGTTTTTCTTTTTAATTTACAATCTCTTTTGTTAAACGATTACCGGTAAATGTGCAATGCAACTGCAATTGCAGTTGAAATGCAGGATCATAGTTTTACACACCTTCTCCCCGTGGTCTCCTTTCATCTGTCCTTGGATGTCAGTCTGTTTGAGGAGGAACAAAGACCTTAACGTGAAGTTATAGAAGCGCCTATTATGACGATTTGCGGAATATGGGGTCATCGATAAAACCATTAAAATATGCAATTGCAATTGATTTCACACAAGATGACTGATTTTTTTTGATTGATTAACACGGAGTTCGAGAATGTAGCATACCAATTTTCCCGGTGGACCTGGAGGTCCTTGATTTCCCTAATGAAAGATAATGGAGGAAAAAAATATATTTTTATTCAACTGCATATGTCAGTGTAAGCATATGACATGAAACGTTATGAAGACAAACCTGCACTCCCTTTTCTCCTCTGGGGCCTGCGAGTCCAGGGCTGCCCTGTGAACAAATACAGATCAATAAAGATGTTAAGCAAGTGACCTTGCGCCTGTGGAAAGGCGTGCCAACTTATTGAAAAGCTGTCTGTATGAAGATCCACAAACGTGGGCCTCACATTTCGTCCCTGCTCTCCTGGGTCTCCGGCATCTCCCTTCTCCCCAGGCCGCCCCGGCTGACCGGAGAGTCCCTAAGGGCGAAACCGTCCAAAAACAAAATGTACCCATGCAGCAATGCGATATTCTGAATATTTTCAGCCTAAATTCATAACCTTGAGTCCAAGAAACTGATCATACCCTCACTCCTCGTTCTCCGGGCTTGCCAGGAAGTCCTGACTCCCCCTGAAGGAAGATTCAATAACAAACAACACTGAAATAACTCAGCCATGCTGAGAATGATGAGAACCGAGGTCACTTAAGTCATCAGCATTCATTGGTCCAAATTATAATCAAATGAAGTGCCGTTGCAAGTTATGCTACGGATGTGTTTGGGGACACAAAAAGTCTGTTCAAACTAGAAATCCTTTACATTCGAGAAGAAAAAAAATAGGAAGACAAAAGGTATCAAGAGAGAACCCGTGATCAGACTTACAGGGGTGCCTTCATCCCCTTTGTCCCCTCGTTCTCCCTGGAAAACAAGTACGAATAATGTAAAACATTGAAGAAAACAAAAATCCCTTAAGGGAATGCAAGAAGCATACACACACACTGGCTTATTTCACTCACAAAACCTTCGGGGATGATGTATTACCTACAATAGTATCCTTGTGAGAAAGATGCATGGGGGAAGGAAGAGAACAACATCTCACATTCAGGAGGTAAACAGGAATTACTGATTTGTCAAGACAGATCTCTCTTTTCCCCAAACTAATTTTGATTTACATTGCAATTGTCTGGGTCTGCTTCGGGATGCAAATGTTGAGCTGACGGAGAGAGAAGCCCGGAGCAACGTTCGAATCACAACACAACCAAATGGTCACGCAGTATGTGAGGTTGTGCAAGTGTTGTCAGTGGCCAGCCGTCGACCGCTAGGTGAACAGCAATGCGCCCGATGTCACGTTATTCCGTTTTGTAGTCGGCTCACTCTGCAGTTTTGTGGGAGTGAGCAACCGACTGTGATTTGGTCGTGATTTTCCAGTCGGTTGCGTTCGGCCGTTTCGCTGGCTATGCAGGCAGGCCTATGACTTGAAAAGTCACCTGTTTCCCAGGAGGACCGAGCTTCCCTGGGATTCCCGGCCGCCCGTCCTCTCCCCGCTCTCCCGCCTCGCCCGGGTCTCCCTATGGGGCAGTTCCAAGAGCAATTTGGCAAGGAGATAAATACAAACATCCATGCATCCATCCAGCGGTAGAAAACGGATGGCTGGATGGACGGATAAATACAAACAAAGCAGAAAAGCCAAATGAAGCACAATAAGCTCCTTACCTTAGCGCCCGGCCTACCACTGATACCTGGAGTTCCCTGTGGAGAGGGAGAGAGTACATGTTTTATGCATTTTTAGTTTGGGGCACGACTGAAACGTGGCGCAAGGGAAATCGGGATGAATAATAGAAGGTATTGTCAGAAATATTTCACAGGCACCGTAATGGCGATGCAGGCAGAAACGCTAGTAGATAAAACCGAAATCTCCACATCACTCACTGCTTCCCCTCGCTCTCCTTTAGATCCAGTCGTGCCGAAGCCTGACCCTGGAGATCCCTTTCAAGGTTAGAACAAAAAGAGGGTGTCATTTGGATACTACCCTGCTTCGAAGTGCTTATTTTCTTCAGTACAGGTACTCGGACTGCATGATTACTGACTTTCTCTCCTCTCTGTCCCGGGTCTCCCTTTGTTCCTTTGGAGCCTTCAAAACCTGGCAGACCCGTTTCCCCCTGGGGCAGACGACCAAAGAAGACGTGTCAGGCTATCATGGTGAAATTGATGATTGTTTGAGATGATATGACTTACCTGCTCCCCTTTCTTCCCTATGGGACCTTGAATCTGGAGGATTTGAATACACAGTAAAGTCAAGGATGTACAAAAGCGGGTCATTTTTCTACCCATTATTTGACAGACAACTCACACTGCGTCCTGGTTCCCCTCGTGCACCTTCACTTCCCTGAGAAGACACGAGTTATTTAATCCTTTGCTGGGATACTCATTACATGCCATTATGAAAGGTTCTGCAGTCGAATCACGCTGCAGCTGACCTGACCCATCTCGTACGATTACTCCTAATTGAATCTGTCTCACCTTTTCTCCCGCCGCTCCGATGGGCCCAGGGGAACCCTGACAACAATTGGAAAAACTTAGACATGAGACTGCCGGTAAAAGTCGGGTTATGAAACAAAAAGGGCCATGCGAACGCTTTATATTCACCCGCAACCCTGGTGGTCCTGGGGTGCCTGGCTTTCCTGGATCCCCCTATGAAGACATGAGGAAAATAAAAGGATATGAACACTTGGAAAACATTGACTAAACTACCGTCCAGTAAAACGATATTATGCTTACTCTCTGTCCGGTTTCACCGACAAGTCCTCTTTCCCCCTGCAAAGGAACAAATGCACAGTTGGGACATAATGTTCTGAAATAGTGCATAAAAATCTCATCATTTCAATTGAATGCAACCGCATTTTTTAGAGCGCAAAAGAGGCTTACATTTCCTGTCACACAAAAGCGCTCCTCTTCAGTTTTTGGACAGCTTTGAATATCATTTCACTGAGATAGACCTTCACGCGGTGACAAAAAGAGATTTAATTTATGTGGTCCATAGTCTGGCCAGAGGGAGTCGGTATTATGTTGATAATTAGCTTCGACTTCTTTTTTGTGGCGAATGTCTCCAAACTGCGCTCATACAAACAAACACAATACACTGTGTGGATAAATTCCACTTCTTTTCTCAGTTCTTTGAAGTACCAAAAGTGGTTTTTGACATGTAGCTGTCTGTTCATTATTTTAAAAAAACACACACACACACACACACACCATGCACTGCATGTATAATATAAACCAGTACACACTGGATTGACTCCTGCTCATATCTCCTCTTACCCGGTCTCCCTGCGATCCTGGCTCACCCGGCTGACCTCGATCACCCTATTGGAACAGAGCACGATAGAGGTCAAGTCTTCTAATGAGATGTTACAGCGCATCTCATTTTTCATACCTTTATCGTACCTTACTGCCAATTTCTCCTGGGGGCCCACGAGGACCCTGAAGAACATAACAAGAGTCTTAATGTGTACAGGCAAGCGCCGACAAAGGGTGTTCTCCCTCATGTAGCCAAAGATTAACTAAGTTCAACTACAAAGAGCTTGAGCGCTCCCCATGTCGTCTTCCTCGGAAATTGCTCAAATGTAGACGTAGCCACATGACACCGATACCGAGCGAGTTGTTTGCTCGGCTGACCCACCCTGTCACCAGGATCGCCCTGCCTGCCTGGTAGTCCGGGCTGGCTAACTGCACTGTCACCCTGTAAAACGAGAATCAAGGGAACACATTTAATGACTAATTTGTGGAGGGCAGTCGCTGAAGAAGAAAGAAGGAAATATTAACTTTTTAAAAGGAAGGCTTCACAGAGAGGTACATGGATACATTGAGAGAGAGAGAGAACTGAATGTCCTTTCGTAAAATGCATACAATATACAATACAAACATGAAAATAATAAATATCTAGGTTTTAGCATTGAGCCAATTCACATGACAAAAAAATGAAATAAACACTTCAATATTGTATTTTTTAACAATATTATTATTGTTGTTGTTATTATGAGTGCAGAGGCAAATAATTGGCTTTGCTCTCTGTTCCTGCTCTCGTCACTGATTGCTCCAATCATTTCACATCAACAGACACTCATATCAGCTTCAAGGCTGTCAAAGGGAATTTTCACATTGAAGTGCAGTATTATCAACAGTGCAATTGCTTTTTTAATGTACTGGACATCAAAATGAATGCCATTTGGACATAAAGGGTATAATCAAAACATGATCGAGTAAAAGATTCAGTGGCATCCACTTTACAACGGTTACCACATTTTCAAGCAGCTTACTTTTACTTACAGCAGTTGACTTTTTCCAAGTATAGTTTTTCACAGAGTACCCCACAAATGATGATAACTTCATATTCAAATGTGTTTAATTTTTTTTTCCACCTGCACCTCGGTGACTAAAACAGCAAATCAACCTGCCTTGTCTCCTTTGGCCCCCTGTAATCCGGTCAGCCCTCTAGGACCTTGCACTCCTGGAGGTCCTGAAGAACCCTGATTATAAAAAGCTAATTAGTGAAGTACGAACCGCCACGTGCACACAGAAATCATTTGCCAACGAAGTGTGTCAGCATGTTGATTGGGATGTGCTTACTGGGGAGCCTTTCTCGCCAGCTATGGGTACCCCGCTGCCGAATCCGGGAGGTCCCTAGTAGCACATAGATAAGAGTTGAGAGTCATTATGCATGCAGGTTCCTCAGGATATTTCTGCAAGCGGAAGACAAGATGGCAATGGGGTGACTCACCCTCTCTCCGGGGCTGCCCTTGTCTCCCTGCAGAGGGAGGGAGAGAGAGAGAGAGAGAGAGAGAGAGAGAGAGAGAGAGAGAGAGAGAAGAAAGCTGAACATTGTTTCCAGAATGAACTTGCTCTCATAAAGGTTATGGTTCATTTGCATAACTTATACCCTAACCATCTAGTCCAAACAGAAGCGAGAAATCCAGATAAGACTTTGCCAAGTCCAACACAAAACCATCAACATAGTTCTCCATATTAAAATATAAAAGGTGAAGCTTTAATGTTGGCTTGATGGAGTTAAATGAATGACAACTCAGTTGAGCTATTGATGGTTATTTAATGCTGAGAGAACGTACTTACAGTAAATGGAAAAAAAAAGCTCTCAATAGATGTAATGATTTTCTGGGGCTGAGATAATCTCAATTATCAGCGGTGCCACTCAACCATATTATGGCTCAATGCTACCATCATGTGTGCTATTGTAAAATAACAACATCCAATTAATTTGGAGGTTGATGCTCAGATGTCACGTGTTGGTTGTACATTCAAGTCTGCCTGTATCTTTAATACTTTCAAGTAATAATTTAAGTACGACAAATGACAAATCTCATCAGGTTAAGAGAAAAAAGGTTTTGTTTTACCATCCATAGCAATACATGACAATGTATTTAGATTTTTTAAAAATCCCCAAACCACCATGTAATGAATAACAAAACAAATGATGCATCACTGTTCATTTATGGCAAGAGTAAGCATTGGTTTCCATCTTTTGTTTGTTCTCTGTGGCTACTCTGGATTCCAACAGTCTAAAAAAAAGTAATTGTAGTGAAAGGGGTTTTTCAAAAAATTTTTTTTTACTGTAATGTATCTAAATGCAATGAAGGAAATACTAACTCTGTGATATGATGCAGTTTTTTCATACAGCTCTTGTTCTTGGTCTCATTTCTAGATTTTGTAGTTGTGGCTAGTGGGTTTTTAAAAATTGATACAAAATTCACAAAAACATTTTATAACTTGTGAGCAGTGAACAGAATAGAAAGAAGGCGGGGGTCGCCACCTTAATGGAGAGTCCTGGTGTTCCTGGTACCCCCGGGCGACCATCCTGCCCCGGTATACCAGGTATTCCCAAGCTACCTTTTGCACCGTCGCTGCCTGCCCGACCAGGGGTCCCCTGAAATGACAGAATTAATGTTCCTTAGCTTGAAAAGAATATCAAGCCATTGCTTAACCAAAATGAATTCATAATTCTGATTTACAAATTTTGCCACCCGCTGGGTAATTTAACCCTGTAATGCCTGACTCATCAAGGAATAACCAGAATAATCCGATTTTTGGGAACTGAGATGTTCATTAACCCTTATAACAAAATCCACAAAAATATTTTTGCCATATCATGTTGTTTTAGATATTTGTCATATCACATTTATAAGCATTATGTAGATTACATCAAAAAAAAATGAAAATTTGGGGAAAACCATATTTTAAACCTGCAGTATCAAATTTGATACAGATAATTTCATGTAACAAAGAATGAGTTACAAAATGAAAATGCATGTATCAAATATGATACAAATAGCATTGTAGGGTTAAGTTGGGCAAAATTGCTATTAATATGAAATCAGCTAGTTTTGTAAGCTAGTAAACCATCCCATAATTTGTGTGAGTTCTTCTTACAGGTATTCCAGGGATGCCTGGTTCTCCCTTCCTCCCTGGAAAGCCACCTCCCGATGTGGATCCTGGCTCCCCCTGAAGCATTCGTAAGGTTACCAGGAACCCATTCTCACACATAGGTCTCGCATGTACCATCTCTTGTAGATCACTAGGAGAGATCATAGCTCAGCTCACCCTTTCACCTCTCTCTCCCTTTGGTCCTTGTGCACCTGTCGCACCGGGTTCACCCTAAAGTGACAGAAAATACAATATTGGAACGATGCTTTGTGATATTAGAAGGCATCTTTGAGTTGGGGATGACTTACTTGGCTTCCTCTGACACCAGGTAGACCCTGTGAGCCCTACACAACATGTCAACTCATTATCGCTTTGCTAGAACATCATGTGCTCAATTAATAGATTTTTGATTCTGGTCTTCGCTGCTTACAGGAAGTCCTGTGTTTCCCGGGGAACCTGGCCGCCCTGGTAAACCTGGATTTCCATCAATACCAGCGAAACCCTACGATCATTCACTGGTTAGATCAGCCCAGAGAGGCATGATATTGGTGAGGTTTGAGTTTTACTCACTCTCTCCCCTTTCTCCCCTTTTGACCCCGCTGAGGGATCAATAGGAACAGAAGGCCCAGGTGGACCTTGGCGCCCTTCAGGACCCCTTGGACCATCTCTTCCGGGAAACCCGTCGCGACCCTATATTACGTACATGCATGCAAAACACACAAAGACAATTTGTTGCTGGGAAAAAATGACGAGAAATAAAAAATAAAGAGACCATGTGGTGCGTCAAGTTCTGTGACCATGCACTCCAAAAATATATCTCAATCATATCATCTTTCCTCATTGAAATGAAAGGAAATGCCATTAATCCATTTCAGCCTCCCACCAAAAAACATTTTTGTACTGCGTATTTAATGAGTTATTGAGATGTTGTTTCCATTTTTGTTCACTTTTATATTGATGTCGTGATATTTATAAGATCAAAAATATGACTTCAGTTCATGCTTTTGCGTCATCGTACTTCGAGGTGTTTCTAATGCAAAGTATTTTGGTTTACACGGCATTTTGGGGAGCAACACAACTTCATTTTTGTGCCATATAAATGTAACACGAAGGACTTACAGGTTCTCCTTTGCGGCCATCGACGCCATCTCTGCCTCTCTCACCCTGCAAAATATAACAGTGATGCATCAAGAGAAGAAAAACAAAAGTATAACAAGATGCAGAAGAAAGAAAAACTTGCACTGCACCCTCTCGCCACGATCTCCCTTGTCTCCCTATATAAAAAAAAAGAAAAAAAGGAATTTCATCATGAGGAGCAAAGAGAAGGAACAAAAACCTGTAGGGTGTGTCTGAAAGTCCTACGATGCCCTGTTTGCTCAGTGCTTAATCAAAGTAATCCGAGTTTATGATTGTAATGACAAATGCTGTCATAAAATGTCAAACTTAATATGACTCACCCGCGGACACTGAACAGTACACGGTTCTGGACCTGGCGTTTCCTAAACACACAAGCACCACGATGGAAGAAAAGGTGAGATGGAATACTGTACACACAACTAAGGGGAATGAAGAGCAATTCCCACCGTTGATATTCTGGCAATACCACAGAGCAAGTCTGCCAGATCAGTGTGTATCGCGTCCAACTGGGAGGCATCGCGCACATACAGAAGGTTCTGAGTGCGGCCTTGCGTCACTGCCTGTCGCAGCTCCTCTGTATCTGCCTGATCTACTCCGACTGCCAACACGTTCACACCTGGAGAACACCCACCCATTGTACATGATTTTAATGAGTGGAAACCAATCTCAAAGCAAGGTTGCATCTATGCCACATGTTCATGTTTCCAACGCAGTCAAACAATACGTTAGACCACCTTAGAAATGGATTTGCTCAGCCTGCCTCAACTATGATTTTTTTTTGAGATGAAGGATTTTTCTCACCTGTCCCTCGGAGGTTGGAGGCTGCGAGCGTGAGGCTGTCTGCAGATTTTTTGTCAGCAATGATGACAACAACCCCAGGGACCCCTGGCCTTCTTCCAGCGGAGGTGGTGAGAAGATATTGTGTGGCGAAACTCACTGCCTGGCCTGCGAAGCGAAATAGACCACATCCAAGTGACCAACAACACTTTGAAAATCTTCTTGTGGATTTTGTTTTTCAAAACTAACCAATGTTGTTTCCGGGACTTTCACCAAACGGTGTCGACTGAATTTCTTGGAGCAATGTGTTTGAACTGCTGTGACGATTGAGTTGGAACCAGATTTTGGGTCGATAACCATAGATAACAGCCCCCACCTGGCACGAGCAGAAAACAAAATATGAGCAGGTCAGCATCAGAAAATAAAGACACCAAAAGAAACACTCAGCCTGTTTAATGCAACCCGTTTTTTTTTTCACCTGTGAGTCACGCACTCCAATCGTGTTGAATGAACCCACTGCACTTGTGAGAAGAGCGCGCAGAGGTGTGACAAGGTTAATCCGATCAGTAGATGCTGGCACGAGGAAGACCACATCCAGACGCCCACCGAGACACACTGGGGGTAAAGACGTTTTCATATAAATTCTCTTAATTCCGAAGGGGTGGTGGGTATTAGTTTTAGGTCAAGAAGACACATTTTGGTGTGACAGAAATGTCAGTTCTCTGTTCACCAGTAGACAGACAGAATTGTGTCAAACTGCGCCCTTTAGCTACTGTATCACTGACAGAGGGATGGGAAAAAGGGCTACAGGATTTTGGTAGCTGTAGTGGGAACATTTTCAATAACACCAAAAATATTTTTTTAAAAATATATTTATATAGAGAGAGAGAGAGAGAGAGAGAGAGAGAGAGAGAGAGAGAGATAATTAGATATATGTTTGTGTACTGCTCTTTCATTCTATCTCAATACATTGTCTACATGCAACAAAAAAATACATGTTTAAGCCTTACCAGTACGTTCGTTGGCAAAGCTCTCTCTTCCCAGTCCACTTTCAAAAGTGGGTTGTATGCTGAAGCGGTACCGATGACCCAGCCGAAGCCCAGTCACCTGGTAAGAACTTGATGAATCGGGCAGTGTGACGGATAAACCTGGACCCCGGTCTAAGAAATGTTACACGACAATCAGTGGACTGCAAAAGTGAGTGTATCTGTAAATAGACTGAATCAGCGATGCCAAACAACATGCTTTACCATTTTCCTTTCTCCAGCGCAGAACATAACCTTGGACACCTGGTAATGGCTGCCAGCTCAGCCGTACAGAATCCTGTGTTACCTCTGCTACTCTTAAAAGTGTGCCCGGGAGGGAAGTACCACCAGCTTCATGCAGAAATTCAGCACATTAGGAACGGTAAGGATCAACATGAAACTCGTATATGACGGATACACTGGAAACAGAACTTACGTGTGGTGATTCGGACAGACACCGGCGTTCCTTCGCGGTTCTGAAATAAAGCCATGACCTTCACCACATACTGGGCTCCGGGATCCAGTCGGTCTAGTTCCACCATGGTCACGTCTCCACCCACCAACTGACTTGTCTCCTCGCCACCTATGGCCAAACAGTGAACAGGTTAGATGTTGGACACCGAAATAATAGTCACAGAGCTTTGATGTATTCAAAAAAACCATCAAGACCAACCATCTGTTCTTTTCCACGACACCCGATAAGCTGTTGCTCCTTGGACGCCAACCCAAGATAATCGAACAACCTCTCCTGGGTTCTCCTGGACTTGGAGCGATGTCACCGTGCCGACAGAGGACTGATATGGTTCTGGGGTGCCACACGGTAAACGTAGTTCAAATATTTGTCAAAAACATATTCATATGCACAACGCTCCTGTGGTTTTCAGAGCAACATGCTGTACATTGTATTTCAACTCAGTTCAGTACCTGTTCTGATATTGAGGGAGCCGGGACTTCCCTCTCGAGAGCCACTCAGCGCAGAAACAAACACGCTATAAATAGTATCAGACTGGAGTCCGTCGATGGTGAAGGAAGAGACATCGGCTGCCACATTTCGGGTTGTTTCCACTCCTGCATCAAATCACAACCAACAAACACATGATGCATTTATTTGGAGTGCTGCACGTTTCATTCAAGCTGTCGCTAACCATCAACATCATTGCGCCATCTGATCTTGTAGCCAGTTGCCCTTAAGGTCGGTAACCATTCTATTCGTATCCTTTGAGGTGTGACGTCGACGACGCGAAGGCCATAAACCGTCCCACTGTGCGGGTTGGTCCGAGAGGCCAGCGTCACCGCCTCCCCGACGCGGTCGTTGATGATGGGCGCCACGCCAAACACCAACGCCTCATCGGGTTGCAGGCCTTCGATGGTAAAGCCTGCGCTTTCTGCCCCCACGTCACGAGACTGCTCTCCACCTGAAAAGTCAAATGAGAAAATAGAAGTCAAACATAAAAAGTAAAGCACCTGTTATGAAAGAAAATCCAACTTTAAGCATTTAAAGCGCAAGTAACACTTATGATGCTGTATTGTGATACAGTCGAGCACTGTTTTTCGCAGTGTAAATAAATTCCAGGTGGCAGGCGTTGCATTATTTTTATTACTGATATGTTTAATATTTGCCTTCAAAAATATTGTACAAGAAATGTAACAACGAGTTTGTTTTCATATGAGGTACATTTTAGTCAAAAGGCTTGCATTTTCTTGCTCACAAAACAACTGGACTCGAGAGAAATGAAAAAAAGGTCAGGCGGAATGATGAGGCTACACCATCATGTCAAATACCAAGTACACTAAAAAAATAATCGTCACATTCTCTCATCTACAATCCTAGCCATGAATGAAGGCAAGCCACATTCGGCAATAGCGAGGCAGTGTACATCGACTTACTGTTGCCTTGTCTCCATGTAATCCTGTAACCTGTTGCGCCATTGACACCTGTCCAAGCTATTCGAATTCTCCGGCTGTTTGCTTGCGCCACTCTGAGATTCGACACTCTGCCAATGTCTTGTTCTGAAATGAAAAGCCCACCAGGCAAAAAGAAAAGGTTCGGGAACCACTAAGTTAATTTTTTGTTCCCTGGAAGAAAAGAGAAGGTCCATATGAAAGAGCTAAATAAAGGTGTGAAAATTCATGAAGGGACAAAAAAAAAAGTGCGACAACATGACACACCTGGTCTGACAAAGACACTGGCCGGCTCGCCTTCATTGTCTCCCACCAGCGGTGTTACACTGACATCATAGGACACCCCCACAATCAGGTCTCGGAGGTCAAAAGTCGTCTGGTTCCCAGGGACAATCTGAATATTTTGTACTCCCACTGGCATGAAACAGTAGATCTTTAAACAGATCATACATACACAAAAACAACAGTTTTTTTTTTTTTAATTCACAAGATAAATCAGTGTACCCTCAGGACTTTGGATAATGATGCGGTACTGTGTGGCCCGAGCTACACCAGTCCAGCCAAGTCGGACCCTACTGCCCAAAGACTCCAACACTCGCAGGTTGGACACCCTCCCGACTGGCTGTATTTCTGTAATTGCAGATTTATATCAACCTTAATAAAACCGCATTAAGTAGTTTGTGGAATTTAGCCCACAAATTCCAAGTTATCTCAGAGTTAAACAAGTGGCAACATGATCTTCACCAACCTCTATATGTGGTAGAGACGGGCGTGGCCTCCTCACGACCCTCAAACAGTGTGTACAGAGTGATGAGGTATTCTGTGTTGGGCCGAAGCCCAGTCAGCTCATATTTGCTGGTGCTCCTGGGTAAAGACAATGTCTGGGGACCGCCACCTGTTGACAAATAATTTCAATAATATGCCCAAACTATTTTCTGTTACATCAACATTTTTTCGTTTTATGTACTTGTCGGTGAAGTCATCGCTAATTATACTGCATATAGCACGCCTACCCTACAGAAGGCTGTCGTGTTTCACCGCCATCTTTCTGCTACAGATACTTGAATGAGATACATTTAGCGAACGTAGTTCCTCAGCGTGATGTTCACAGCATGTGTAACAAACGCCACGCACTTACTCCGTCACTTAGCGGATACTAGAAGTCGTTTGGAATAACACTTTGCTTGCACCTCTGCTGCAGATTATGGTGGTCGGTTTGCCAACCTGGGCTTTCTGAGGCACTGTTACATACACGCGCTTCGAGTATAGGTCGTTGCATTCTATCAGTTCACCACAAGATGGCACTAAGTTCTACACACTCTACCTTTAATTACATTATTATTCTGGAACTTCAGATTTTATATATACATGGATTAGAATATGAAAATGTACCAAATAAAATGTCCAGTGAGTTTATAATAAAGGATTTACTTATAACCAATTCACGCATGTGGTTGCATTTGACAAATCACCTTCTCCCGCCCGCCACTCCAGACGGTAGCCTTGAGAAGACGGAATGATTCTCCATGTGAGTCGGATGGAGGAGGGACTGGTGATCGCTGCATTGAGGACCTGCTGCAACTGGCGCTCTGAGGAAAACAGCAGTTATTGAAGTGATTATGTGCAGGTTACCTCATCACATTGCAGACATTATAATCAAACGTAATGGACAATGATGAGTGAAGTGAAAGGCAGCGCCCTTCTGTGGCTCAAGTGAAAGATTACAATCGGGCCGCTGCAGCTCATCCAAAATTCTTTAAAAATCAAGTGTGAAGCACATTAAAGCAATAATTAAATCATGACACTGGATTACTTTATGTCAAAATATCAATCCTGAAGGACTGTCCACTCATCTGTGGAGCTCTAAAAGATCAATGCCCAAAATATTTCCAGTTATTGCTTTATTTAGCATACCATCCCCTCAAGTCATGTAGTTCCAAAGAGGAGGATTGATCAAAATCTTAGAAAGCACTTTTTTTTTATTCCCATGTTCATTTATGTACAATATTTTTCACTTCACAACAGTAAAAGCACAATGGAAAAGCGGCTTCCCAATTTTTCCAACCAACGCACAAACTGGGATAGAGATGGAGACGATGCCTGTAGCGTATTGTTCATAATTCCCATCTCTGGAAGCAGGAACAAGGACAGTCAATGACTCAGCCCTCAGACAAAATTAAAAGGATACCATATGGACATTGGTCACCAGAAGCAGATGGTGTGCATGCGTAACAACCGCAGGTGTAGAACTTTTTGCGAAACGGAATGAATGCGTAACATGTAGCTTTTCTGAAGCAAGCCAACAAACATTGAGGAAGTTTCCCATTAATGGTGTCTGTGCCCTTTGGTTTCCTTCTTAATGCAGCATGACGCTCTACGGTATATTTGAGCTTTGCATAACACAGGAAGCCTTTCCCATTTGGTGTTGAGGTTAAAAGTACTTCAACTTACCGATGGTGAATCTGGCTGTTTCCCTGAGTCCCTCAACATTGCCCTGATAAAGTGGAATCACAGTGAGGATGTACTCTGTGTCTGGCTGAAGTGGAGATATACTGTATGTCTCGCTGTCTCCTGCAACCTCGGCAGTTTCAATATCTAGACCTGTTGCGAGGAAAAAAAGTTCAAGTCAAAGTTGGAGCATTTCAATGGCGATGCCCCGGTTGCTGTCCTGACCTGTGACTGCTCCCCACACCAGACGGTAGGCAACCGCACCGCTGACGCCTCTCCACAGCACACGAACGCTGCTCTCAGACTCTGTCTCCACTGATAACTGCCGCACTGCCTCCAGGCGCACTGACATGTACAGTCGAACAAAAACACACACACACACACACCCACACACACACACACACACACACACACACACACACAAGCAGCAGAATAAACAGGTAGTCCGTGTGAAGTGTATATTACTCTTGAAAGTGATTTGTGACACAATGACAGAGGTTTATAGTGTATTATATGTTGCAATACAGCGACAAGACAAGAATGGACATATCCTAGACTGTGTAGTTAATTTACTGTACATTTGAGATGGTCCGATACCCCTTTATTTTTCAGGCAGACTACAAGTGCCACTCTCCAGCATATGGTCTGTCATGGTTTCGTGACAAAAAGGGCGGCTGGCTTGTTTGTTTGGCAAGTGGAACGGACTTGGTAAGCGAGCATGAGAATATCTGCGCTTGCCAGATGGCCACCCGAGTGGAGGTATTCGTCCATTTTGCAAAGTCGGCTAACAAAATGTAGACATCAATTTTACCTTCAATACCTCCACAAGGCTTTTATAGCTCCTACTCTACCCGAAAAGAATATGTCAGGCCAGAAAAACTGTATCACTGTTCTGGTATCAGCACTTTTTTTTTTTTCAAACCGAGTCCAGATTTACAATGTCACACAAGATATAGCTATATTTACTTTTGATTAACACAAAACATGCGACTAACATTAGCCCAAGCAGCACAATAAAAGTCTAATACAAGTCCAAACATTAAATGTGTCAAACAGTAAAATATGTAACTAACAATAAGTATGTATCGGCTGTTGTATGAAATTAAAAAGTAAATACCGGAAACAACCTCACCGGGTCAGTTCTACTGCACAGTCAACCCAATGAAATCTACTATTACCATCTTAGTAACTTCAGCATGTCTGACAATTGTTTTGATGAATCTCTTGTGTGGGTGTACATGGGAATCGCTTGTCGGTACGCGGTCATGGAGGCTACTCACAAGTGCGGGCAGTGAGCGTAGCTGGAGATGCAGAGTTCCGGGGGAATAGCGGGTAGAGGCTAAAGACATACTCCGTGTCGGGTTGAAGTGATTCCAGCTTGACAGATGTGGAGTCCGCAGACAAAGACTCCACCAATTGCTGACCAGATGGCAGACCTACTCTTACGGAAGAGAAGCAAGGCAAAGAAACAGAATAAACAAGTTGGAGCTAATTACATCCACACTTACCGTGTGTTGTTTGTATGCACTGTATAAAGTCACGAGTCAGACATTTTCGATACATATGACTGCATCGGAACGTGTAAATCTCATCATGAACACATGATGAAAGAAGTTATATGCGCATACTGAATTTACATCGTCAAATGTTCCTCATCTGATGGCGGTGTGAAGATTACAATCAGTCTCTTAAGTCATGCCAAATCCTCATCTGTAAAAGTAAACAGCATCACTGACAACTGACTCACACAAACAGCAGCAGAGCTATTCGAGTAGCGGCGCTCCACGTGAGACTGGCACTCCTGCCACACGTTCAGGTTAAGAAACACTTTATATCAGCCCTCGGGGGCCACGCCTCGCTCGCTTCAATCATGATACACACAGCCAGATATTGACACCGTTACAAACTATGACACGCCCAGGAATTCCATGAAAAATAACTGACAATCCGCGAGAGTATGACTTCATTTGCACTGTATATTCAGGCTAAAGAGTGATACAAATCTGTCTGATATTTTGGGTAATGTTTCGGCAGTAAAGGTGTACCCGACAGCTAACGCCTCAAGGCAGCAAGTTGTTAAGTGAACTGATGTTCTTACTCGGCTTTGACTACAGTACATTCTCAAGTTGTTTCAAACGCTGCCGCCAGCAAGTTATTAAATACTGTTGCTTCGTTTCCTGTTCGTTTCGACTTCACTGTTTCATTCTCCTTTGGCAGGCCTTGGAGAAATCAATATCATCAATATCCTAACTAGCACCACTTAAAGGGCAATTCAATAAAGCGGAGATGCTGCAGTTTAGGACTTTGCATATTCTCTATGAAGAAAATAGAAAAATAAAGAGGAAGGCAGAGGTGTGTGTGCCCGACCTCGTGGTCCGTAGGTCAGTTGGTAGCCCTGGACAGGAGATGAAGGCTGATCCCAGCCAAGCGACAGACTGAAGAATCCTGCTTGGATTAAACGAAGACCTGAGATCCCAGGCAATGACCCTACATGGAAGAGACATTTATTTTGCATATTAGGATATGTTTACATGTGTAGAGAAGTAAAAATCTGTTTTCAGCCTCCATGAATTTATTGTAAAATGACTAACATGTCAGTCATTGGCAATGCTGATTTTTAAAGAAACAACACACAGGTTTGATCCAAAATGGTAATTTGAAAAGCATATCTATAATATGCGGATGTCAGAGTGATTATGCAGGCTTAAAATTGATAGGTAACACAATGTTTTTGGTCATATTAGCAGAGCACTAAATGTACACTTGACTGTGTGTGTGTGTGTTTTTGAGTGTCAGCAACATCAACAACAATATTGCTGTTGTGCTGCTGAAATACTCATCGCGTCTCCGCCCAACACACATACTGCTTGTCCTCCGTTTTTTGATATTTTCGAAAGATTGTTAAAAGCCGACAAAAGCAAACGTCCTTGGATCAGTTCTTTACAAAACGCCAGGCAAAAATCACGCCTGAGAGCGAACTTGGATGAAAGGGCAAAAAACGATGAGGATGCAGTTAAAAGTGAAATGACCATCATTTTTATTCTTTACTCTATTCTTTGTTTTTTACATTATGCACAATGCACAATTTATTGTGCAATAATCTGATTGTAACATGCATTTGTTATATAGTTTGATGCATTTTTATGCTTGAGAAAACATTTATGTCTGAATTTTGGGGGTGCTTAGAACGCATTAGGGCATTTACATGGAAAACATGTCTCAACTTACAAAGTTTTCTAGTTAAGAAATTTCTTCCATAACCAATTAATTTTATAAGTAGAGGTATCACTGGAGACATTTGGATCATCTGCGGTACCTGAGTGTTACTTACTGGTTTGTTGATTAGCGGAAACCGATTCTCCAACACTGTTGGGGTATTGCGCAATGACAGTCACAAGGTAGTCTGTTCCCGATCTTAGAGCTCGTGCAGTAAAGCTTCTCTGACTAGCAGCCAGTGTCTCCTGCAGGAAGAAGTGTGTTTAGACACAAGGAGCAAAGGGGATTTCAGTTTTTAAAATGAAAACATCAACAGCATCTGTATAATAAGCACAAGGCATGTTGATACTTAGCCTGAGTTCCCCATAGATAACAACTGACTTAAGCTATAATTAGCTTCTTCAATCTCAGTCATACCAAAGCAATAGCCAGCCACCTGCCCATAATAAATACTCCATCTATCTCAAACGACCTGCACTCACCTGCCGCAGTTCTGCTGTGATAGGTTGACCCTGGCCAGAGAGGGGCACATACTGGACCACATAGCCCCTCAAGGGCCCACCTGCTGAATTCCAGCGGAACCTGAGTGAATCAGACGTCACGCCTGTGAACTGAATGTTGGCCGGACTGGAATACGCTTCTAAGAAGAGAAGAGAAACTGTTTTACACGGAGCAGACCTGGACACTTGGCTGTCATGCGCTGTGTGGATGAAAGTATTGAGACACACGTAAGAACTATGCGAGATCCATCCCTCATCTGACCAAGGACTATGAGACAATTTGGGAAAGGCCTTTTGTATTTCAACAAGACTCAGTGCACATAACAAGGCATCCTTTGGATGAGTTTGGTGAGGAAAAACTGAAGTTCTCACATTTAACTCCATTAGGCACTTTTGGGCCCAAAAATATCGTGGAAAGTCTTCCATGAAGAGTGGAAGTTGCTTGAAATGATCCATTCCACAGCTTCATCTGTTTGCTTCTGCTTCCCTTGTATAGCATGCTGTGTCCCAATACTTTTGTTCCACCCGTAAGTTTGTTTTTGTTCTGTTATGTACCATCGCTCGCATAGACCCCGCCTGCTTCGGAGCACACCCGGGGGCTCACAAGCGGAAGAAGAGTGCCGAGCAGTTTGAAGTCGCCGACAAAGGAGATGAAATCACTGCTTGGCTTGGAGGAAATCTCTGACAATTCCTCACTATCTGCGCTCTTGATGCCTGGCAAAAAGATGCAGAAGGAATCAGAGCTAGTCTTTGACAGCGAGCAAACTGCACCCGCGATGCCTACCAACTGCAAAGATGTGTACTCCTTGACTACGCAGCTTCTGCGCTGGTTCCTGCACGCTGTCCTGGGACTTCCCGTCCGTGATCAAGATGGTGATCTGACAATTCAAAGGAGCATTAGAGGGCTGATTAATAGCATTAAAATTTCAGTGACCTGGCTGCCTCCCACACCTTCGGGACGTTTCGGCTATATGTGGGGTTGAAGAAATTATCAGCGACAAACTTGAGACCAGCACCGCTGCGCGTATTTCCGCCCTTGTAGTTCATATTCTGCACAGCCCGGATTAGCTCCGTTCCATTCAGGTATGTTGTCAAGGGGAACTCGACCCTGGATTTACAAAGGGATCCATTCAAACCTGACTGATTTGCGGTAAAGAAGTCAACTTCAGTGTCATCATCAGTTACCTGGAGGTGTCACTGTACTGTACAGCCCCAAAGCGAATTCCTGTCTCGCTGACAGAGCCTGCAAAGGGTTTGATGATTCCGGCTATAAAGCCCTTCACCTGCAGGAAGTTAGCTTTGCCGATACTGGAAGATCCGTCCACCAGAAAAACTATGTCTGCCGCTTGCACATGATCACATCTGCCTGTAAAATGGAGAATGCATAAAGAGACATAGGGATGAAAACATTCAGATGCCCAATATGAGAGATGGAGGCTTTTGTCGTTCATTTAAATAGCAAATTGTCACCCTGAGCTTCAGCATGTGTCATGAATGACAGCAGCAGCAGCAACGATACGGTGAAAATCCAGCGGCTCATCTTTACAACCTGGGAGGGGGGGGGGGGCACAGAGGAAGCATTATGTTACAAATTGTGTGTTGAAATGTTGATAACATGGTATCGCAACTCTAGCAACAGTTCGTTGCTTAAGTACAGCCACACACAGATTTGTCAGTGAATTGATTCCACCATATTCTAAGGCACAATCAAAACAAACACCCCATGTATATGTATCGCCAAACTTGTTCTGAGTTGCAGGGAGCGAGAGCCTCTGCACAAAGACAACACTCCTGACTTGGTCGTCCATCAATCTCAAGGCACATTTGGACAGACAACCTTTGACACGAACATTTTCACTGAGTGTGAATTGAACCCTCGTTGGCTGGTTGGTAGTCATGCAAGTGAGTCACTGACTACACCACTTCCAACAGAAATACCGCCAACTTTACGACAAACATTATGGATCGCGCGTTGCCTTTACATATGCACAAGCTTAGCAAAATCAAGAGAAAAACAATAGTTTTTGACAAACAGCTCACAGATGTCGGTCGAATTCCAGAATCTTCACTCGCCTATACAGTATCTGGCAGCTACAGTAATAATAATCAAAACGCCATAAATACTGCAAGTATGCAGAGAAAAACAGCAGAGTGATTTTTTAACATCATAAAGGAATGCGAAAAAAAACAAAACAACTATTCATCATTTGGAACTTGGTCATTTTCATTGCGGGGCCTGCCTGACCCACATCAGAGTGTCAGAGCGCCTGCGTCAGAACCAGTACCCATGAAAGAAAACTGTACTTCATTCATCCTGACAGCTTTAATGACACAAAGAATGCTTTAAAAAAGGTTTCCCACATTGTCCTCTCTCATCACAGGGAGAACCGAGCACAACAGCTTACCGGTAATTTCACCCTACATTGTTTTGGCATCAAGACTGAATTTTTTTCCCCGCAGTCATCTGCAAAGCACCGCAGGGTGCAAGTTGCAGACTTAATCATAAAAGTTCATTTCCATTCAAAGACAATGTCAGTCCATGATCAAGTTAGCGATCTTTGTTTAAAATTGATTTGAATGTAAAATACCGCTATGCGGTCGTGCCTCTTCCATGACTTTCCAACAGTTGAGAACAGGAAGGGCAGACCAGTTGTAATTATACAAAACAAATGAGCGGGAGATGTTGAAAGGATACACCGGAACAATTTCCTCTGCCTTTGTTCCTGCTCCTGTCACTCCCCAATGTCCCATCTCAGAAGCCAACTTTTTCTTTTATGACAGCATATTTAAACGTGCCGCAAATCTCACTATAGTCCACACCTGGATTCTTTCAAAAGAAGGCCAAACCCACGTGAGACCACCTGAGAATGGAACATTGCAAATGAGTATAAAAGCCTTGAATATAAACTCCACCTCAATTCAAGATGACAGAGAAAGAAATGAAGTCTCATTGCAAAGTCTATGGAGGAAGCCCAACCCGCAAGCGAGTTCCAGAAGCTTAATGCCGACAACATCACAAAGTGGTGATTTAGGGGCAAGTCGGAACCATCACAGAAACCAGAAATGGCAATTCCCCTCAGATATAGCGTGCAAATGGTGGGAGATGCTGTCACTCAGCCAACATGGCATGGAAAGAATAGAACTGTGGTTGGTACATCGCAGCATATCATAACAATCCCTTAGTAGTGTGAAATGCCTTCCTGTGGGCTTTGAGCGGCATAAACATTTGAGTTTGTGTTAAGTGCTATAATCCCCTGCTGATTCCATGAAATCATTTCTACATCACTCATTTATGTCTAAGGGTTTTACTTTGATGGTAGACTGAAAAGAAAGGTTGGGTGAACTGAAAATTTCAAGGCCGCAAACTTCAATAACATTTGAAGTTGAGCAGTTCAACGAAATGTTTTCAGCTTTCCTGCATTTCACAACAAAGAAAGAAGTTGTCACTTTTATGGAGCCCCGATTTAGAGCTAGACGTTAAAATGGTTTGCTTGCTTTGTTGCAATTTAGTCGCCAACGTAAATGACTTTTTCAGGCCCCAAAATACAATTTTGTTTTTTTTTTTTTTAAACATTGTATTAAAATATATCCACATATTTTGGAAACATTTAGTGTCATAACTATCCCAAACAAGCCCAACATCTTGTTCTTCACTCCGGTGTGAAAAGTCAACTATTTCAAGAAACATCAACACATTTAAATATTTTTTTGCAGAATATATGCTGAACTTTCTGTGCATGTACACAATAAATTCCCCTGTAAAAATTCTAAGATGAACATATGCAGCAAAAACAGAGCCCCCTAATGAAGGGATCACATCCTGCATAAATTAGTCAGTTCCTAATCCAAGCTAAACATCCTCTGCAACCCCAAATCTGCTTGCCTGTAGTCTCCTATTACCAGAACTGTTGCACAACACGATTTAAAAAGCCAGATGGACTGATACAACCTTAAATGTGTTTCCTTCTCAAGCACGAAAAGGAATGAATGTACTCACCCACGCATCCATTCAAATGCTTTCATGTATGTCCACCAAAGTGCTAAATAGTCCCAGCAGCTCTTAACTATATCAAATGCCTTCATCAATAACACATTTGGGATGAGTCCAGAGGGCTCCACAGCCCAAAACGTACACCGAGTACGTCCGCGGCAATGTAGAGAACAAAAAAAAAAAATGAGGAGTGATGAAGAAAGATGAGTGAAGGTGAGACAGGGAAGAGGAGGATTAAGTGTCATCACTGCACTTAAAGTCTTTGAGAGACATTGTTTAGACACCCCAGACATGTGCGTGGGGGGGGGGGGGGGGGGGATTTTATTTTTTTTT
>CAAKHF010013734.1:177756-190648 GCA_901007745.1 Hippocampus kuda
GGGGGGGGGGGGGGGGGGGGGGGGGGGGATTTCTATGTCTAGTATGTGCCAGGCCACAAGAAAGACGTGAATGCTGTCAGATGGCGAACACACAACACAAAAGCGACGGAGGAAGCGAAGGGATGATATTCATTTTCCCCGGTCTGCACCATAGTGTGCAAAGGACCAAAGTGCTCTTCTCTTGAACTAAATGAGTTCAGCTGTGTTACATTTGAACATTCCTCATTTTCCAGCGCAACTCTTAACAATGAAACGGAGGTTGCTAACGAAAACTTACAGATTTTATCAAGCTTTTTTAAACACCTCCAACCCGATGATGTTAAACGTTAAGCATGTGAGACACATTAAGGCGCCACAATTATTTCTGTTTTATTTTTTTCCAGAAGAAAATGTAGACGTCCACAATCCCGCTTACTGCAGGAGAGCAATACATTAAGGAGTGGTGGTTCTTTGGCTACATTTCAAATTGTTCTATATGAAGATCAAGAGTGTGCAAGCATGTGCATGCAGAGAAATGCCTGAGAAGAATTAAACAGGGAGTTTAAATTACATCCTAAACAGTTCATTAATCATGTGGTATATCTTCTCAGATCAATATGGTCGGAAATAACCTAATAAAGTCTCACCTGAGGTTCTTTGCTCCGTGTACCGGGCTACAGCCTGCTGCTCTGTGCCTCTCCACCTGTAGCATATCCAGCCAACGCTCCCGACTCAGTTTCTGCAGCGCTCCACAGCTTTGGGCTGCTGTGCGTCACAACGTATCCTACAACACGTTTGGAGCTCAGCAGTTGGCGTCCTGCATCCCTACAGGAGAGTGTCAAAACTGCAAAGGGTTTTTTTTTTGGTTACTGGGACAGCTTTGCCTGGTGTGGCCTCAACACAAGCAGCAACATCAGGGGCGGCAGAAGAACAGTTGAGACTTGTTCAGATGCCTAAAGGGGACGACTAATTTTCCTCCTATATCTCGAGTCAGCCTCCTTCGCTTTGTCTCTTGTCCCTCCCTGCCCCATGTGCAGGAGATCTGGAATAGATGAAACTGGAACAAAATGCATATCTCCATTGGAATCGGTTCAAGGCGCTTACTGTCATGCAATGACACTATGGTAAAGAAATAGCTTTTGGGGTATTCCCAATTGGGTGGAAAACCAAGATGTACTGGTTGTACACTTTTAACCCTTGCTGCAAACAATTATCATAGGAGATCAATTTATGTGAATTGTATATTGAGGGCTGTGCAGACAAAACACTGAAAGAGTGGACATTTTATCACTATCCCACAGGGGAGCTGAACCTGGAGCATTTAGGCCACTTACATTTCAATCAGTAGACTAAGGTCATTTAGAACAATGTATTTTTGTGGACCTATGTGACAACGTTTTGATCAGAACTTTGTCCAATTACTCAAAATTGGCAAGAACCAGGCTTCGCTCGTGCTCACCTTCTCACGGGCTATAATTCAAAATTGGCACCACAAATGACAGCCTACAAAGCGATCGTCAACATAAATCAGCACCTTTCAAACGGATTCAATAAAACTGCGCGGTTATAATCCTCCAAGGGAGTAAACAGCTACACAGGCAGACTGAGAAGTAAAGGCCTGAAGAAATCAGTGCGCGGCAGATGTGAATGGCGCTCTTATAAAAGCCATGTTGCAGCCCTCATGTTCTCCAGACGAGTCTTTATGAGCCTGTATCGGGATAGTAAAGCACATGGGAGGGTCTGCTTCCATCTTCACTTTGCACACAACATTCCATCTTCAAACCACAGTTTAGCATCTTGAGAGCATTCTATTAGTCTGCTGGATGTAAGGAAAACCATGTACTCATTACGGTGAAGCTACGCATCACCATGTGGTGCATTTTCAGTCAGCGGGTCATTTTCTTTTCCACTTGATAGCACATTGTTGTGGGAGTGGATTTTCTTCTGTCATTAAAAACAGACCAGCAATTTCATGTTCTTTTGACGCACAGCTTCTAATGTTGTTAATCATGTTAGACTAAAAAAAGAAAAATAATGGGAAGTGACCTTTGATGTTTCTGCCCTCGCGATGATGTTTTCCCATCAAGTTCTCTCTTGTGCAGCTGGACAGTTGTGCAGCCAGGCTTTCTATTGTGTTCTCTCAATATCGTCTGTCTTGAAGAAGAACAGCAGGCGCACAGGTGACTTCCTCTGTGACAGAAGCTGGGTAGAAAGAGAGTGGAAAACAAACAAGGGAAGCCTTTAATTGTCAAGTTGAAGTTAATGTTGACATTTGGACAAAGTAAAAGGTGGCTATTGCGAAAGTGACCAATGTTTTGGGGGAAGAATATGCCTCGAAAGTCACACGAGAACCAAACAGCACGTATGCATAACAAAATGTCATATCTCACAACATACTGCATTGCTTTCGAGTGAAATCATATTTGTTTGGAAATACGCCGTATAAATGTTTGAAGATAGTTGCTGAAAACGTGAGAAGACTGACAACTATACTGTAAGTGTTAAACTTATTCAGCATTTAAATTTTTCCAGATTTTTGGGGTGTCGCTAAGACAGCACCCAGTGATGCACTTGCACGTCCAATATGAGACATTTTTCAAAATAATTCATTGCCATTTACCTCTTCATTCTTATTAGAGCACACACTAGTGATTGCGGAAATAGCTGTCTGCCACAAACATGATTTAAAGTTTTTTTTGTAAAGTTTGTACCCCGCCTACTGCCCAAAGACAGCTCCGATAGGTTCCAGCACGCCCACGACCCTCATGAGGATAGACCAGGGGTCGGCAACCCAAAATGTTGAAAGAGCCATATAGGACAAAAAAACAAACCAAAAAACAAATATGTCTGGAGCCGCAAAAAAATAAAAGCCTTCTATAAAACTTACAATGAAGGAAACACATGCTGTATGTATGTAGGAGACTGGACTGTCTCAGAATTGTTTATGTTATTCATTCCTTTGTTGTGTGTTCACAAACGCCCCCCATAGAATTTATTTTGTGAGTTCCTCGTTTGATTTTTTTTGTTTTGGTGCATTATTTCCGCTTTTCTTAGTGTCAGTGAAGTGATCATTAATTTCCATTTTTTGGAGGCTGTCTTTGAACGCCTCTCGAGTCGAACGAGAAGAGAGAAGGCACGGAGTCGGACGTAGATGTGTCTACGTTTGTCATGTCATGTCATGACTGTTAAAAGCATAAATAAAGTGTACGTTTTAAAAAAACTTTTTCAGAGCTGCAACATGTATCTATATCTATAACATGTATCTATATCTATTTGAGCTATATTAGCCTACTATCAAAATCTTTTTCCATTTTCAAACATTTTTTTATAAAGCTCCAGGGAGCCACTAGATGTCGCTAAAGAGCCGCATGCGGCTCTGGAGCCGTGTGTTGCCGACCGCCGGGATAGACAGATTACAAAATGGATGGATGGATGGATTTTGTTTTTTAAGTTATCAGCTCAACATTATTGTTGTGAATACAATTTCATTTGATACATTTTTCTATATCCGACCTATCCGTTTGTGTGTCATTTGAAAAAATGTGCAATATATTACCATTGTCCCCGCGACCTTAGTGAGGAAGAAGCGGTTCGGAAGATGAATGAATGAATGGCTTGAAGTTGAGGATGAGGAGAGAGGAGCAGCGTTGGCGCAGAGCGCCGATGCGTATTTGGAACCGAGAGTCGCCGCTTGGAATTGAAATGGATTTCCATGGGACAGGAGAAGTGAACCAATCTTTTTTTTCATCAATGGATGCTACAGCTTGTTGACTTTGAAACTTAGCTTGTAGTCAACGTGTGCACATTTTGAGCATGACGTCTCTGATCCACTGGTGAAAGGACACTTTGATTCTCTCCTCTTTCATCTCAAACTGCTTCAAACAACAAAGTGTGTGCCGGAAAAGTGGTTAGGACTGCACGACTGTCCGTGTTTTATGTTATGTGTTGTGTTTATTATTTTACTTTATGTTAACTGTTTTGTTAAGCGCTTTGTTACAGCTGCCGCTGTTGTGAAAGCGCTATATAAATCAGCATGTATTGTATTGTATTGTAATATTACCATTGTTTCCCTCCTTAGCATACGTTTGGGGATTTCTGTGTTACTGCTTTTAACAGTCTAAATCACATTTGGTGCACCTTTGACTTTGGAAAGGGATCGGGTGTGTTCCCATGATAAGGTATACCCACACCTGGTAGCTTTCCGATGTAGACACTCTTGCATTATGTTAACAAGCTATTCTATCATGTCAGACTTCATGTTCTCATTCATTCGTCCCAAATTGCTGTCTGAACATGCCAGCTTGATAATACAAATATATACCTCGACAGCAATGGCATTCCACACCAAGGTTATACTTCGGATAGTATGATAAGTACATAAATGATGATTTATTGCCGCACTTTAACTTGTTTAAAGTGTGTGTCTGCACTATGCCCGCATTGACCTGCAGCGGAAACAATGAGAAAGGAGCATCTGACATTAATAGAGAGCTTCTAAAAACAGCGTGCTAGAGCTAGCGTGTCTGAACACACTGATGTTGTATGGCTCTGTGCGCCGGTGATGATTCACCACTTGGGGGAGGGCCGTTCTTTTCCTCACTAATAGCACTGCTGGTAAAGTGTCAACAGTGATCAAAGACAAAATAAATAGGACTACAATATTTAGGAATGACAAGATGTGTTTGTATAGTATGGTCAACATTGCTTACAGATGTCCAAGAATATCACACATTGGTGTGGTGACGCTTGCACTGGAATCTTGGCCATCCGGGTTAATACCAAGTTACCTTTACGGTCCTCCCATAACTCGCTGACAACTGCCTCCTAAGGCTTTCACGTGCCTAGTGACTTGCAAATTGTCATGTTCCGTGACACAAATAGCCCAATGACTGAGATTCAGGGGTGCTCTTTTTACAGATGTTACATATGTTTTTTTCGGACATTCACAAAGCTTTGGGGGAAAAATAAGGTATAGCTGAAAGAATTGTGCCAAGAATACATCTGAAAGGTTCACACAAAATGCTAATTTGTGGGCACAAAATACCATTTTACTCATAGTCACCTATGTCACCCAGTAGACGTAGAGGCCTGGGCAAAATCAAATTGCCAATTATAATGCACTACAGTACTGTATATGCACACACTATTTCCA
Source organism: Hippocampus kuda (assembly GCA_901007745.1). Taxonomy (NCBI): domain Eukaryota; kingdom Metazoa; phylum Chordata; class Actinopteri; order Syngnathiformes; family Syngnathidae; genus Hippocampus; species Hippocampus kuda. Next base: position 182,888 of record CAAKHF010013734.1, read on the forward strand.
CACGTGGGTTACAGAGGCGTGCTACCTTCCGGTCGCAAGTCGCATAAGGACATCACCAAACTCTTTAAAATATGTTCACAATCTGCTGAAATGAGTTCAGTTACCATATGTGACGTATTATCTTATTATTAGCTCCAGTTATTCAAGTGTCGGTGAAGCGACCAGAGTCCACACATACTTGCGCGGCATATTTTGACACACTCAACCGACTTTGTTTAGAGGGCACAAAAAATAAATAAATCCAAAAATAGAATATAAAATCAAATGGGAGGAAAACATAAAACACAACCAAGAATAAAATAATCATGACAAGCATGTACTACTAGTAGCGGGATGAGGATAAATGTTCCCACGAAGCATTGTGATGGCGCACCCGACATCGATTCATCGCCAGGTGACTCGCAAGGGCGGCGGGAAAATGCAGCTCCCTGACTGACCCGGAAGCCAAGTAAGGAGAAACAAAGAGAAAGCCGGGCGGTAAGTACTGTACTACTTTCTTCGATTCGATGTTGTCTCGCCGGATGTATGAACTTTATATTTCCTTTTTTAGTAACAGCTCACGAATAAACGCGTTCAAATAAAAAGCTGGTGGACGACACACACCAGAGTTGGCTGGACACGCTATTCCTTCGTCTTTAACAGTTAGTCACAATTTCGGAAGACAGTTCTACCTTGAAAAGCAGTCCTAAAACATGCCTGGTAGCAAGAATTTGTGAATGGATGGAGAGTGCGGTGTAGCGGAGACGAATTAATCATCTTGGGAAGTCTCAGACAAATGACTGAGACTTTAGTCATCGAACTAATCCTTTCATCTTTTCTAATCTGTCTCCTATTAACGTGACTGAGACAGCAAATAAACAAAACTGTTAGACGCCCTCTAGCGTTGCACCGTAGAAGTACACCTTCTTTTCATTACAGTACTTTATATGAGGGCATTTTTGAAAGTCAGACACAATACATTCCCAAGGATGTTAGTCATGAGGGATGTGAGCATTTCACATAAAACCTCAGTATACTTCACAACAGCTCAATTAAGTGTGCATCAAAGCACTCACTGTCCATACGTTTTGGGTTTTTTCAGTTGAAAGCATATGTTTTTCTAATCATCTATAACACTTTTTATGACTCATTGGGAACTGTTCAGTGGGAGGTCATTCCAAAGAGAGGGGCCACCAACGGAAAAGGCTCGATCACCTCTGAGCCTCCGCTTAGTTCTTGGTACTTTTAATTGTGTCTGGTCCGCTGACGTGAGGCAGGTGCGTAGGGGCATCTCAGAACAATTTTATCTGCATGTGCACTTTTTCCAGAATTTTTTCAATGAAAGGCAGCTTGGAAATTGGAAATTTGAAAGTACAACTTGATCAAGGCCAGGTTTCTTGAGTAAGGGTTGCACCACAGCATGTTAAAACTATTGAGGAAGTATACCAGAAGACAAGACAGCTGTTGATAATGGCCAAAACCAATATGCCAAAACTCAGGAGAACATCCTTGGTTCAAATGGGGAAGAACAGAGTCAAAAGGGGAGCCAGATGGCTTAGTCTGGCAAACCACATCCTCTAAAAACGCCAACTACACAGCTTCAAAATAATTTAACACAGCTGAACACAGAACATGGACAGAGGGGGTAAAATATGCTATTTGAAACAAGAGTCCGAGCTGTAGAAACCTTATCAATGAAAACCTGAAGGAATCTGTTGCACATTTCGAGTGAAGAGTCTGAGCAAATAGGCTGAGGGGGTTTAAGTGCAGAATCAATAGTTTTAAACAGTACACGTGGGTTTTGACAGTTAGCCTGCATTAGGCTTGATAAATGTTCTCTTTTGGCTTCTTTAACCTCTTTATTACACCTTTGATAAGCGACCTGCAACTTGTCTTTTTTCCACTTACGTTTGGCTTTATGGCACACCTGCTTTGTAATGTACAGTTTATAGTCACATTAATAGTAGAAAAGTTTTTTTTAATGATTTCTTTTTCTAAAAGAAATTTCTCTATATAAAAACCTGACACTTGATTTTAACACGAGAGTGTAAACAATACTTCGTATCCACTGCACTCGTTATTGGTTAACCACATCTTTCCAAGTTATATTAAAATCAACAGATACAATTATTAGAAGAAAAAAAACTCAGATGAGGATAATGCTGTTTAGATAATAGATGGATGGATGCATAGATGGCGTTTCGCTCCTCGTGAGCTCTACAGTTTAACCAGCAGAGGGAGCCACACGACAACGATCCAGTACTACTATATGAGTTTGAATCTGGGGGCGTTGTTGAGGTAGCAAAAGCAAGTGACAATTAAAAGAGGGCGCGGGCTCAAACCTTTGCAATTGTATCCTCATGTTCATGAGCGTTTAAACTATTTGAAGATTCTTACAAAGAACAGAAAGCATTGCTGAACAGAAGGGGTCATGATGTAAATGTCAATGGTCAGTTTAGTCAGAGAGGAATTAGCTATTTAAAGGGAAGGACAGTTTTGGTAACTCACTGGTAAAGCACAGTCTCATGACCTTTTAGAGAGAAAAAAAAACCTAATGTCATTAGACAAACACTGTATTTAGTGTTTTGCATCCGACTCACACATAATGCTGGCCAACTAATCTAAGTATATACTTTATTTTATTTGGGAGGGGGTTAGGGGCGTAAAAAACAACAACAACAAAAACAAATAAGATATCTCCAAAACCTCATGTGCTAGAAACAAGTAAAGACAATTTATAAAATAAGCGTCACAAATTACTTAAAAGCCATCTCAGATTCAAATTTGCTGTTGAGCAACATAACGAAAAATGTATTCAATTGACGAAACAGGCGATCGATATCTAATGGAGATTTTCGGTCACTGTCATTCACTCAGTTTTTACACTGCTGAACCACTACCGCATAGTTTTGCTGTGTTTTCAATCTCCACCCTTCGTCTTCGCCTCCTTGTTCAGGCCTGTCAGTTTGGCGACGCGACAAATAAATGGGGCTTAATGGGTCGCCCTTGCTAGCTCCCAGTCCGGGTTATTAACGCATCGTTATGCCGCATGTTTACAGTGCTTAAACACACAACTGATAACCGAGCAGCCGCTGCGCTTTTATCAGTGAAAGGGAAGAGCAGATGAATAGACAAAATACACAGCCATTGAGATGCGTTTCTTTCAACGTGCTGATAAAGAAGCTCCACTGAAAGAAGTGCAACAAATACTAAAGGGCTTTCCTCATCAGGGATGAGAGCGCTATTCTGTCTTCAAGGATGCCCTGAATGGACTCCAGCCTGCTCTTTTCAGTACATAATTACACAGAAGCCCTGCATGCAGGCCTTTCACTTCTGTTGGATGGACTGTATGCGATGCATGCAGGGATTGGACATGATGGACATTTGCTTCAATGAAATCTGCTCTTCTCCATCCTGTGAACTGGACAGAAGATATACATTGATGGATGACCGGGGCCGAATGTGAGTGGGAATGCAGATTCATTTCACCACATGTGCCATGAAGCTGCATTAGCTTGCTGGATTGCATCAAAATGCTTTTGTGGATCAAAATGAAGTGATGTGGGAATCAAGCAATTTCTTCAGACGCCGCGATGATTATTTGAAAAGCTCATTCAGTTAACAAAATCTCTGCCTCAAGGCTTGGCAGTGAGCATATTTCCACAAGGACTGCCGTTACTGCCGACATAAAGAAATTAGCGTGAAGGTAACATAAGCAGCTAATTGAATATAGCCGCCCACTCTGAGTAACACCGTACCGTAATGCAATCGGAAAATGATCAAACGTAAACAAACACATGTTGACAAAATAAAAACGGTAGGTAATAAGCACGCTCATACACGAGTTGCCCGGCCGCAAGTGACTCAACATGCAGACTGGCTAATGTCTCGCCAGTTAATAGGCAGCCGCTAATCTGCGCTCACAACAGCCAGATGTACGCTCTCATTCGCCGACACCCACATCACTCACCAGCCCAGTTTACCCTTTAAAGACACATACATTTAAACTCATAAATACAAATGTGAGGCTGGCAACCAATCAGCCAACTTGCACCTCACGTGCATATTTTGTATTGCAAAGTCTATCTTTGCCTCTTTACTTTTCTTAATAATTGTGCATTTAGTCGATATAATGATATTTCTGTGCTTGCAGAGTACAGAATGCCCTTTTGAAATTAGCATAGAGCTGAAAGGCAAATGCGACAGTGTTCCAACAATCACATACAAGCAATTTTGGAGTGAAGCCCTTGGGCTGTATCGCTAAGGATCATCTGATTACAAAGCACAGCCCGTTTTGTGCATGCGCTGATCACAGTTTGGGAATTCCAGGAGGAGTCATTTCACGCATCACAGTCTCACAGAGTGTCTGTCCGTACTTGTCTGCGGTGAATAAACAACCTCAATCTTGTTCAGCGTATTCCTTCCTACCTTTCTCTCTATGCGTGGCTTTCCATCTGCTCTTGTTTGCTAAGCTTGTGTGTCAAAATCCGCTCTGCTTACTTGGCAAACAAGCTCTGTTTTCTTAAGTGACTTTTTTTTGTCACCCTGTCATACTTCTGCCCTGACCCTCACACGCGCAACCCAACACTTGTCCAACACATGTGCCCAAACTGACTTTTTCCTCCAAAAATACACGAGCGCCATATTGCAACATTGAGAGAGACACAGGGTAAATTGCTGAATAATCACAAATTTACAGACTTGGTCTGAAATGTGGGCCCGTCAGGTGAACACCAAGCAGTTATTTTGTGGATACACAGGTTAATTGTATCTTCTGCTATCGTAGAAGAGCATTTCGCTGTTCTGGCTGTTATTTTATGTTGCTGGCATAGACATTGTAGCTAAACGAAAATACGTTATTTGTAGTAAATCATTTTTGGGCCTGCGACGATCCCTCACCTGATGAATGGCATTCACGCATGCACATTTGTGACATCAGAGGTAAGTGATGCTCACAATCTCGGTTCTAATTGATCCCAAAAGTGTTTGGTGGCCTGCACTCAAGAATGTGTTGCATTGTGCGCTGGGGCGCAGTCATCCCCTGATTGAGTTAAAAAGGTGTCTGAAGCCTTTTGTCCATTTAGCGTCAGCACACCGGATCAATCTGAATTGTCTATAGCTCTCCTGGCAGGGGACTTTGCAAAAGAAGAAAGATGAGGAGAAATAGTTGTGCCTGTGAAGTGTAACATAGGATACAAGTGTGTATATAGAAGCCAGTGAAAATGTCCTGATGTTTGAACCATCTGCCTGGTCTGTTCCTCACATTGGTGTGTGTTGTCTATGTGTCGAGTTGCTGGGGCCTGGCACCCATCACACACAGGAAACAGGCCCTGGCGCTTAACACACAGGAAGTGCAGCGCACACAGGAAACTGTGCCTCAACTCCTCGTGCACATCTCGCTCACTCCTTCATCCTGCACGCCTCCTCGCAGTCGCATCCTAAAAGAGGTCTGCGTGGCTGTTTGCCACACGGCACAGATGACAAACTGCCTCATTTCTTCTCTCTCTCTCTCTCTCTCTCTCTCTCTCTCTCACACACACACTCACTCACGGCTGGATGGATCATTTATACTTTTTTAGCCCACGAACACTTGGCCACTGCCCCCGATAAGCCACCAATATCATGAAGCTATTAGTATTTAAATCACCTTTCCTTTAAATTGCCCACAAAACAAAAATATGACTGCGGAGTTTGGTTCACAGACAAAGCAATGCACAGAAGACAGGGTCCACCCGGCTGATAAAAGAATGATAAATGGGGAAAAAACGTTTTGGGAGAGACAGTCAGTCTTGTTTGATCGAGCCACGAGGCTTCTTTGATTCTTCTGCGCTCTGTAAGAAAAGATGGATGAGGAGTTTCATGTGAGGGAAGAGCAGCCGATTGTTCATATATACCCCCTGACACGTGGAGCTGCAACTTAATTGAAAACCGACTCCTGGAGTTTCAGCCCTGTCTGCCCCCATCGGCCCCCCTGAGGTGGGGGGGCGACCTCTTTGGCCAAGCCCCGATGACCCTTGTGTCGGGACTGGCTCGCTTGATTGATACTCACCTGGTTTTCATTAGCTGTCAATCAACACGTTCCTCACATCGGCGGTCATCAGCGTCAGGCAGGACTGTAAGGAAAGTCGTTCGAGCATTTTTACGTTGTCCTTGACATCTAAAGTTGAAGTCCATGTGTCACTCACTAACAACATCCTTCCAATAGGATATGTCGTCGAAAAATATTATTTGATATCTTTGATATGCAACATAGAGGGAAATTCAACCAAAGATGTCAACACTTCCTGTTATATTGCAAATGTGCATATCTTCTTCATCTGATGTTATTCGTTTTTTTTTTTTTTAAAGGAAACACTGCATCTACTCGTCTATGTAGGTGGCAATTTTTCCAAAATCACGTTTGACTTTGTGACAATGTGTCCATGTCTAACTCTATCAGTCCTTCCAGCCCACCTTATTTGCCAACAAAACCAGATGGACCTGGTGAATATCCAACCATGACACAAGCTACACAGTCAGTTCCACGTAACTTGCCAGCTAATGCCGGACATACGTTCACATCAGTCATCGGTATTAGCTTATTGTGGCTAACAGGTGGCGATGTTGTCCATTTGCCCAGGGCGCCTGACAGGAGAGCATGACCATTTGGTTGCCGGTGTGCCACCGAGTGTCTGGTAGGCTCAATCACCAACTACCGACGTTAGCGGCTAATAGCTAGCTGACTTGACCATTTTTCCAGGGCACTCGAGTCAGGAGTGTAACCACTCAGTGGAGCTGCGAGGAGTGTCCGATAGGTCCCCGCCAGTTAGCGTACTACTTTTCAAGGACAGTGTGATAAATAAAAAAGGAATCGACACCCAGTTGCACTTACTACTGATCATTTTTTAACAAACCACACTTACTCAAATGTGTGTGAGACATACTAGTTGGACTACATGTTACAATTAAGGCAAAATGGCGCACTCGTTGTCGATTTGTACACTGCTAGCACTGCGGCGGACATTGAATTTACTAGTTTTCATCCGGTGCTTTACCAGTAGTGCGAGCGGTCTGCAAATGTCAACTTCTGCACAATTTTGGGCTGTGGGAATTTGGCCATATTTTGCTCCCTGTTGAAGGCTTGCGAAGTTTTCAATTACTATATCTGTAACGGGCCCTAGGGGAACGGGGCTGCTGACTCCTGGAGGCTCAAAGGCGCACTGTGTTTCAACCTGCGGTTTACCACGGATGCTAGTACGTTCCCTCCCGGCCTTGTTTTGACGGAGTCCCTCATGGTTCTCACATTCTGTCAAGTCTTTCTACAAATGAAACACTGGGCAGCTTTCAAGCGCATTTGTTGACCCGGCAGCATTGAATGAAACTCCCCTGCCTGGCTCCGGAGTTGGCGTCAGCACGGGAGGGTCACATTTAGACTACTACTCAATAAATATTTGACAATATTAGTTTTCGTCACCTCTTGTACCAAAACATGCAAAAGAGACTTTTATTCACACACTGCACAGCGCAGTTCTCTCATTCTCTCGCCGCATTTTGTTCGTTAGGTTTCTCTTCCTTCTACCTGAATCTGACAAATGATCAGTCTTTCTAAAAGCTCCTCATCTGTTGCTGTATTTTGTTACTCCACGTTGCCTACCTAACATGTGTTCAGAGCAGCATCCAGATGGGCGCATGACCTGTATGAATAGGAATGATCATGAGGATTGCTGTTACACACACACACACACACCCACACACACACACACACACACACACACACACACACACACACACACACACACACAC
>CAAKHF010013740.1:0-16608 GCA_901007745.1 Hippocampus kuda
AGAAAAAGGGGGGGGGGGGGGGGGGGGGGGCATTCAAGAAACTGAGCAATAACAAAAGTATGTAATGACACCACCAAAATGTCATATATTACTTTTCTTAGACTATGTGGCGGTCATCTATGGTCATGATTTAAATTTACACAACTTTCAAACATTGTTATGATACAGAGGTGGTGTAATTACTACATGACAGCATTGTTGTTAGAGAACTCAGTTTCATTAAAAAAAAAAAAAAAAAAAAACCTGGATGTACATGAGAGCTTTTTAGTGCATTAACCTGTGAAGAGTTTAACAGCTTGACGTGATGTTGCAGTAATTGCTCTCTCCTTCAGATGAGTGACATCAGACTTAATTGATCATTCAAGCAGCAGATAGGGGCAGAAATTGATCCAAATGATAAACCTTTTGACCATTGCTTTGGAGCACAATCATCTCAAATTATGCAGGACAAAATCAATTATTAGCGTATCGCAAAAAACAAATTACATTATGAAAAGGAGCCCACTGATTACATGTGCACTGACACCAATGTGATTCTAAAACACTCAGTTGATAAAATGTGAGTGGGACTATTAGTAATGTCGAGGTTCTGATAATCAGCTTTGATAGACTCCAAACATCCTGCAATGTTGGAAAAAAAAAAGATATATGTCTGACCAAATTTTGGGTTTCTCCCTTTTACCTCTCTCCCTTTAAAAACCTGCCCCAAACTCCCCTTTTTTATTTTATCAGTCCTTGGGTATCTGTCAATGTCAAGGGTAGAAGGGATCCTTCCGAGCATTCTCGCTACACTGATTGGAACCTTTTCCAAAAAGATTTATATCAAATGTCAAGGCGCTCTGGCGGCATCACAGTCGGTGGCAAATGACCAAATCAGCTGCCAAAAGACTCCCCCACCCTCCTGCAAGATGCCATTCATTGATCAGCTAATCATCTCTGAAATCTTGCTGCCAAAAGTGCCGTCCAATCTTTTGGAGACAAAGTGTGCTCACATCTCGGAGTGTCATTATCTAACGGGTCAAAAAAAAAAACAAAAAATCACTACTGGACCGAGAATAATAGATGCACCAATCCTGAACAATTCTGAACATGGCAGTCAGCCTCATTTGAATGAGTCAACCTGACATGCCGCACGACAGTGCTGGATTTGATTGTTTACTTCCCCAATGCAAGTGCACTGCAAAAGTGTAAAGTGGAATATTTTCAACTTTCATCTGAATCCTGGGACTCTGACCTTGTGCTACCCCTCTTCCACAATGTAGCGGAACTCCCCCATGTAGCTTTGCATAAAAATAATTTCGTGACAAATTAAATGCAACCTTGTTCCTGAAGGCCTTCAGAGGCGGACAGGTGAAGTGTATTTTTTTCCACCCAGCACAATTCAAATTATGTTTTTGTTGTGTTAATTTGATGGTTTTTGGCGTCATTTTAAGAGGAGGAGGGCCAACGGAAAAATAACCATCGCATTTGGGCACTGTTCTACCAGATCCAGCTGACGGGTTCTTGTTGTGTGTGGCACAAGCACATGTAAATCAGAGTGTTGACGTTTAACAAGTCATTTAATTGGTGCATCTTGGAATACAAATGCAGATAGAGGACAGGAATTTGTTTTCTGTTGTACCAGCCAGATTAAATGGATGTTCACATGCAGACAGAAGTCCCTTACTTTTGTGTTTCTGTGTGGCTTCACAATAAAGCCCCTTTGTTGCCTTCCACAGAACAGCCTTGTTGTTATCAGACTGCCGCTGAGTATAGAAACTGACAATGTGGGTGGACAAATAAACACAAACAAAACAGTGGTCCAAAGTGTGTTCTCTTACAATTTTGTTAATGGTTCGGCCGAGGCAAAGATCTGCATTGTCTGAAGTACTTTTCTAGTTTAGAAAAAAAAAAAAATCCTTTCGTTTCAATCAGCTCCATGCTTCCGCTATGTTGCAGTCTGATGAAGTCGACTTTAATTATTCGTGGGCTTTGTACCATCGTCTTTCCTGTGTTTCTCTTCCAGCTGAGATTTATCTTGCAGAGTTCTGCCTTGTCAAAATCCAATTCAACATTCTGCACGGCTGCAGCTGAGCTCGCGCGTTTCGGTCCGCCTGTCTTTCCACATTGCAGCACCGCTATCCACATCGGCCGAATGTCTCCCCCCCTCACAAGCCGACCCCATCTTTTCGCCTCTGGTGGCAGTTGTCACCAGTGATGGGTGAGCCGACGCTTATGCCCCAGTGCTGTGCGCCGTTTCTATGATGACCTTGATGATGACAGTGACAACGGCAGTGTAAGCGCCTATGCCCCGAACACATTTTGGACACGTCACCAGAGCTGTCTGGCTGCATTCATGTCTCATATTTGGTTGTGGCGCTTGTGATGATCAATATTTCATCCTTGTTAAGTCGGAATATCCTGGAGGGAAGAAAGAGGCCTAATCATGGGTTCCTTTCACATCTGGTTCTGTGAGTTTGACCTCAATTTGAATACAAAAACAAAAGGTTGAGAGGTTCTACTCCATTCAATGTTTCATAATGCAGCCCTTACAAACCGTGCTGAGACTTTTGCTGCGGCTAATTACTTGACAAACAAACTTGACCTGACCTGAACTATCCTCCATTATAGTCTTTTCCCCTTGCTAAGTACCACTGTAGTTGAAGCATAAAATATGTCTGCTCTCTGTATTTTACCCTTTTATCATTGCACCAGTCCCTCCATTACGCAAGCATTTAAGGTCAAGCGATTTAGCGCCCTCGTGTTATTATTCTCCCAAAAATGCGCATTCACCTGATGTTCTTTTGCACTGACAGACACAAAGATGGTCTGATTCCTTGCAAATGACAGAATGTCTTGACATAAACAACACAGTACAAAGGCTTACAACTTGCTGACATGAGTGAGGTAGGGCTTTCAAGATAAAATATGCTCGAGATGAATATACATTCAACTTGCTGACGCTACTGAAGTCGAGTTATCAAGATAACATATGCTTGAGGTGGATGTGTCTTAGAAACTACATGAGATTCATCAGTAGCGCTTGAATTTAAGTGGAAGAAGAGCACTCAGTAAAAGCTTTTTTTTTTTTTCCAAATCTAAAACATTTGATTACTTGGCACACCAATAAGTGAATTGCCCCCTCCCAAAAAAAAAAAAAAAAAAAAACCTCACATTTCATTTGGAACATTATTTTCCGATGACAATGAGTAAATGTTAAATGTGATTTTCCATTTTTGTTTGACATTGAAGCTCATGACACCACCATCATCATCATTATTCAGATTCTGAATCTGAATTATCCCGATGTATGCGCATACACATACAACATATTCATCCATCCATCCATTTTCCGATCTACTTTATCCTCATAAGGGTCACAGGGGTTGCATCAGCCAGCCATCTTCGGGCAGTAGGCGGGAGACGCCCTGAACCGGATGCCAGCCAATCGCAGGGCACACAGAGACAAACAACTACCCGCGCTTACACTCACACCGAGGGACAATTTAGTGTGTTCCATTAACCTGCCATGCATGTTTTTAAATATTTGTTTCATTTTCATGATGTTATTAGCATTCACATTAAACAAACAAAAAAATAGAAAAACAAACAAAAAAATTATATATATACTGTATATATATATAAAAAACCTGGAAAAAAATCTATATACTGTATGCGGTAGCAATTACTGAAAGTTAAACTTTCCAATATTGTCCCAAATGATCATTTCTGATTTATAAAACTGTTTCGGTTTGGGCTCGCGACCCTCGTGAGGATAAGCGGATTAGAAAATGGATGGATGGATGAATGGATGGATGTTTCGGTTTGGTGTCCTTCAAGGGGAATTATCATCACAATCCACGCTGGTATAAAATGTAAATTTTTTTTACCACCTTTTCATCGTATGCTTTTATATTGTGTTTATAAGCCCCGATAACATGACATTGTCTTCCCCATCGCAAAATTAAGCAGCGTGACTGCTTATGGTCCTTCTGCTAAATGTCTTTAAAAAAAAAAAAAAAAGAGCACACGTCAGTGATCTCTTCGATAACAACGCTATGCAATGAGTCATAGCCCTGTGCAAATCTGACAGGTGCTGCCAAGAGTTATGTTGCGTGTTGAATTGGAATGAAGGGATAAAGGCATTGTGCTTTGGATTCGGAGGCGGAATTCTGGCACCAGATTTTGTTTTAGTGTCATAAGGTTTTGTAGATTTCACAAAGATTAGGCAAGAAACTTGTAGAACAATAAGGCCTGCTGAGGAGTTGATCCACGGCAGTGCAGCTTAACAGCAGAAATTCAACAATGTTATCATGTGGCTCGTGGTGAAACAATATAAACTGGCTTTTTCCATTTGCTATGTTTTTCCTTCATCAAAAATAAAAGAAAAAAAATAACTATCCTAATTCACATAACAGGACAAATGAAGCATAGGTAACCAAAGACAAATTAAAAATTTTAACAATAATGGCTTGTCCTTACCTGTAGCATTAGGTGGACATCTGTTAAAGGCCAGTTCCCCCGATGGTGTGCGTCTCCACATCATCGACACTGCATAGTCCTCAGGACAAATCTCATATGGTGCTGAAATGCAAATTGGTAAAATTGCGCACTGCATCTACGCAACATTCTGATTAGATTTCCCAATTCGTGCGTAATTTTTGACATGGTGCAATCATTTCTTTGCATTACAATGAAAATAATATATTAGGGTAGCAAGGCGAGCCATGCTAGTTTGTGTGAACGCACAGCTGCTATATTTGTTCGTTCAACAAATGAATTCAGAAAAACAAAATAAGTGGTGTGAGTTTACAGATGAATCCGTATTCTACCAGTAACTTAACAATGTAAGCTAACAGCAAGACTTGCTAGCCAACAAGCACAGCTAATTGATACCAATTGGATTTCGTACTGCAAGGGTCACTGTTTGTTTTTCTTATGAGCTAAGCAAATCTAATTCTGACCTGATTTTAGCCTTACTCAATTGTTGGGCAGTGTATATGCCATGGTGACTCATTATCACCACTTGATGTAGAAATTGGTATTGGGCCAGGGTGAGAACGTGAATAGTTCATTTTTGACATATTTACTGAAAATGTCGGTTCATTCTTTCATGTTAATTGTTTTCTGGTATAAATCCAGACTTCTGAACTTTTAACGTCAGCTCAAGACCATGTTGTCTGATATTCTGTGTCAAAGGAGCATTGCATATGTTGCTAAATTCAATCATCTTCTCCAAATACCTGAAGGGGGAAGCATGAGCTGCTTACTGGGGAGAACCGTCAAGTAGTGTGCCTCACCTGGGCACCGTTGGTCGCTGCACTTCCGGACTTCTTCTCTGTTTCCGTCACACTGATGCCCGGCTGTCGCTGCTCCCTGACACACTCGAGTTCGCCTCTGCCATCCACCGTCACAAGATTTAGAACAGCCGCTCCATGGACCCCAAGGGTTCCACTGGCCGTTCGCTGTAACACAGTCATCTTGTTAGGCTTAAATCAAAAACATCCAATTTGACAAATCTCATTTTGTTACATGGTGTGCTTATCTCACATTCTGTCATTTTGCACATTTGCACAACTTAGTATGCTAGCAATGGTCCAAAATAGAACAAAATAACTTGGGGCACTTAGCAGCATGTGCGTTTTATGGCTACAGAAGCTTCTCTGCAAATGGCGATCATTTCCCTCATGCTGCCAACGTTAAAGCATAATAATTTCAAAGTTGCCATAACCAGCAGCAGGTTTTATACCCTTGTAATGAAGACTATTAAACTGAGCATTAGACAAAACAATGCTACCCTTCAGCAATGTAGTAATTCCCATATCCTCTTCTTTAGAAGCGGGAAACACATGCGGCGCCATTTCAGTGTCCTCCAACGAACCCCCTTCTCCGTTGCTCACATGTAGAAACCACTAAGTCATACTGGCCAAAAGTAAATCTAATTAATTAATGGATGAGTTTTGATAAGGTATTTGCTTTGTTGCAAATATTTTATGAATGGAAACTGCACTGTCCTTCATGACCTCTACCAAGGAGATTAGATGTTTGTTTAGCACTGCACATTAACTAGTCAGCTCACCCTTACATAACTTTTTATTGACCCTTGGAAAAAAACAAAAAAAACAACAACAACAACAAAAAAAAAAACCCATTACATTTTTGAATGTAAGTCAGAAAGATGTATACATCCAGCGTGAATCTTCCCTTTTTTCTGAGGATCTCGATGACATAATTTAGTTATATTATGGTGGTAGGTATGTATGAAGGTGCCAATCAAACTGTCATTACTATTTGGGAAAGGTGGATATTTTTCACCATCAACTTGACGTGCCGTACCATGGCACAGTCAGTGTTAATCCGACAAGTGTTTGATCGCTCACCTTGTGATACATTTGAATTGCTAAATTGGCTGAGCTCATTAAAGACAAAAATTGCATAATGTATCATCACTGTGTGAAGCCAACAACAACATTGTCGGGTTCATTATCACAAAAATTGGAGAAAAATAAACACACACACCCTCAAAAGCCATTATTGTTTCCTTTAGTGCTTCGGTTTGAGTGTGTAGTCGTAAAACAGCTCGACAGACTTCGGAATGAAAGACGAATTACAAAGGAAAGAAAATCTGTGCTCTTTCAGGCTGCAGAGGCAAAAATTGCATCAGGAGATTATGTGAAGGCCTCGGTGTGATGAGACAAGGCTTGGTGGAGGCCACTAAGCTGACATCTCTGAGCTTCTAATGCATCAATGGCGATGACAGACAGGGTGGACGCCTAACCCGGAATTCTTTGAAAGGCATACAGCATTTCTAACTGGATTTTACAAATCCAATTGATAGAGCATGGTCTTGAACATTATTGCTATTTCCCTGATTCTTTCGCTGTGAAGCTTTGGAGCAGTGCAATCGAAAGCACAGCTCAAAGAATCCAAGGTCCGTTACTAATAAAAGTGTAATTATAATGCAATCTGGGCCGCCATTCATCCCTTCATATTTATGATACTCGTAGGCCTTGGCTTTTTTTTTTGTTTGTTTTGTTTTTTGTTGTTGATTTATTCATATATATATATTTTTTACCTGTGCAGTCAGGATTATGGCACTCTCTGCTTTCTGCCCAGTGACCGCGACACTCCGATCCCCCATGTGCGGCCGCTGAGCACTGCCTGGTCCTCTGCTGAGTGCCGTTGGCACAGGTCACTGAGCAATCGCTCCAAGAGCTCCACTCTTGCCACTGTCCATCCACTGAGGCACCAGCCACAACACAACACAACACGCGTGTCGCAAGTGATGGAAGGGGAAAAAAATAAGATATAAATAAGGGCAGACAGAAAGAGAAGGAGATTTTAGAATAAAAACCAGTGGAACAGAAATCTATTCAGCAGCATGGGTACTTCTGAAGGACTTGACCACAGCTATACTTGGATTGCGATGACTGTCAAGGTCTTTAAGACTTTTCCCCTGCATAGACAGCACGGCATAAGACCAACTCTTAACAGACCAAAGGCAACATTTAATGTGAACGCAAGAATGATGATCAGCGCTAATATGACTTTGAAGCCGGCTTGCTATTATTGACACGTCACGGGATTTGGAAAGTACGGCAGTACAAAGGCACCGCAAAACCCTGCATTGATTCAGCTTTGCCCTCGTGATTGATTGCAGCACGGTAATATGCATAAAAGCTGAAGCGCTTCTATTTTTAAGCCCGGTTTACTCTTTGCTAATTGTAATTACAGTGATGATTTTACTCAGCCTATACCACCCAAAAAGGGGTTCTGGTTCAATGGCTTAAGCATTTAAATTGGTTGCGGATTCACAGAGTAAAATCCCATATGCTATCTTATTATTTGTCAAGCATGCCACATCATGTTCATGTCATAAGGTTATGCATTGATGGACTGTATATGTCGATCTTATATATGATGTCGCTGTGAAACGACTTGAAGAATACAGGCTTGACAATGGCATTGCTTCTTTTCTACTGCATGGACTATGAATAGTGTGTGTGTCAAAGCAGGAAAGAATTGCGACGTTGCGTTGCGGCATGACCCTCACAATCATCTTTTTCAGACCACACGGAGGCTAGATACCACATGAGTATCGATGCTCAAGGACAAGGACAAGAGTTGAGTCAGCTTACTTTCTCTTAATTAATAAACCAAAGTCGGACATTTGGGACCATGGGCGTTTACTGTCAATCACCTGTTGAAAAGGTGACTGAATTTGGTGATACACAATATCAGGTGCTTAAATTAGCCATTACATGACCACGTTTGCAGTGTCAAATAGCAACTTTTAAACAATGTGAGACGGGCAACATGCATTCATCGGGAAACCTTGATTATATTGACACATTGTCCTTGTACACTGAAGACGATATGAAATTATAGATTTAAGTCCGTCGAGGATTGTTTTGAAGAAACGTTTGGCCATGAAATAGAAGAGATCCCATAAGTGTGACATACACATTTGGCATTGGACAGCACCAATCTGTCCCCCCAACCCCCCAGGATTGAAACCCATTTTTAATTTGAACCTCAACCAAAAAAGTTGGGGGAAATCTTAATTTGATCCACTCCTTAATGGATGATGATCAAGAGTGTCATTTTCTAATGTTTCTTGGGTTATCTAGCAAACAGATGATACCTGGGCAAAGGGCTATGTTGCAAAGCTTAGTCTGTGTCTCAGGTCCGTCGCAGGCCCGGCCTCCGTGCTGGGGGGGCGCACACATCCTAGTCCTAGTGCGGTGACCTCGGCCGCACGTGAATGAGCACAGACTCCACGGCGACCACTCCTCCCATACACCGTGCACTGCGGGCACAGAGAAGGTGTCAGGCCTGATCAATATCCCCTCGCCGTGCCATGACGGAACTGGACAATCATAAACTGCACTGAGCCATGAAAGGAAATCAAATCAATCAAAAGTAATTAGCCATTATTACGATAGTGGAGGAAACACTGGCCACGTGGACTTTGCG
The DNA here is from genome assembly GCA_901007745.1 of Hippocampus kuda. Taxonomy (NCBI): domain Eukaryota; kingdom Metazoa; phylum Chordata; class Actinopteri; order Syngnathiformes; family Syngnathidae; genus Hippocampus; species Hippocampus kuda. The sequence continues at coordinate 8,956 of CAAKHF010013740.1, forward strand.
GGGTCTAATTCACAAACGCTCAGGCGCAAGCGTCAGTCACTTATGTATATTTGGCAATCATTATTTAAGTTTTTAAAGTGTCACATAGAAGAGAGAGATCACTCTTCCTGGTTTGTTGTAAGAGTCTTTCAAAACAAAGATGTAGTCGACCTGTGGTAGGATTGCTCAATTTTGCCGCTTGCTGATTCTTCTTAGTCGACTGCAAATAAAATTGCTGCAACGCAGACCTAAGGTTAATGTGGGCTGACAATGGTTCCCTGCAAATTTGTCACTGCGACAACATATTCATAATTGTTATGCAGCGGACAGCCCACAGCCTGGTTCCTCACTTTTGAAAGAGCGGTCAAACTCCATAACTTATCAGTAATATCAGATTTCATGCAATCGAGGGCTTCGACATCAGGCGTGCAAACGATGCAAGAAATGTTCCCAAGGCAGCCAATTAGTTAGTCTTTAAGATCAGAGTAAGTCCCAGATGGTGCAATTTTATTTTGGGATTCTCAAGATGCACTCCTGCAACAATTGTCCCTCAATATGTTAACGCCCGAATCAGACAAATACATTAAAAGAGCTGCATGTTAATGATAAGTGAAGACACACTTTCTTTTCATTTCGTGCCTTGTCATTAGTGGAGTTTTAAAGGACAAAAGTGTTTTGTTCTAATTTCCTCATTATACACAATAGCTGGCAAAAGGTGTTGTTTCGAGTGGAATTTAATTTTGCGCCTACAGCCGGCAGATGGCAACTTCCTCCTCAAACTGCAGACATTGTTTGCGATTGGCTCAGTTTTTACTTTGGAGAGTAATATATGGAAATCAGAGTGGCAGACGTACAATTGGTTTGACAATTCATGTCTGGCCTTGACACCGGATAATAGCGATAATAAAGCTCTGTAGCCTTATACAATTTAGCGTAGATCACCGGCAACAAGGTTTACGAGAAGGGCTGCTAGAGGAGATTGTGAGATTTAGTTTAAGATAACTTTTTCTTTTGCTCTCTGATCGTGCAGGTAATGAGTGGAATGCAATCCCACAAAACATCCGAGTCCATCTCAAACTGCTCATTTAAAAATAATTTGAAAAAACGGCAACATGTAATGCTGCTGTTTTGAATGATTGTATCTTTATTTTGTTTTTCTGCTAACCTGTTGTTTTATTTGTACCAGGTCACGTTGCTATGTTCCGTCTGGCTAGGGGACTACTGACGGAAACGAGCCTTTTGGCCATAAGTGGGTACGAATCCAAAAATTAATGTGTAGGCTAAAATCAAAGCCTAATGCTCATCAACATTCTGAAAATTGTTCTCTTGTTTATTCTGAGAATGTATACTTAAAAAATAATATGATGTTTAAGCACTTTAAGATACAGGAGCAACATGTATGGAAACGTCCTACAGGATCAAAGAGAGGAAGTGAAGTTGGGTGTCTTTGAGGTTGCAAACTTCGGAATCGGACCCGAGTATTTCAATAATACACACCAGTCGAACCGCTGTCATGCAGACCAAGGTGGACCTCACCAAATGTCAAAGGGTCGACTCAAAGTTCTTTAGCTTTTATTTTGTTATTTGAAAATAAGTTCCATATATGTTTCCAACAATTCCCATGGGAACATTGTTCCAAACAAATCTAAAGTTGACAAATCTCATTGTCTGACCTGGAACAGACAATGAGCAGATTTCTGGGTAAAAACTAGACTGCTCCGACCTTGAGGATTTTATTTTTCTACACAAGGCAGCTTTATAGATGGAACATGAATGGCTCCCATTGCACAAAGGCAATACCGGTAGTTAGAGTACAAGATCAGTGCTGTGGCATTTGGATCATAGGATCCGACTTATTGTACCCGCAAAGGCATGTCAGTATTAGTCCGAGTCCACTGCCTCTGGCCACTGCTTTGACGCTCCGAACTAAAGTCGATCAAACGTAGCGAAGTACACAATGTCTACAATATATGTGTTTAGGAATCATGGAATAATTAAGCGGACGGTGCGGTGGTCGACTGAGTGGGTTTTCTCCGGGTACACCGGTTTCCCCCTCACATTCCAAAAACATGCATGGCAGGTTAATGGAAAACAGTAAATTGTCCGTAGCTGTGATTGTGAGCGCGAATGGTTGTGTGTCCTGCCATTGGTTGGCAACCAGGTCAGGGTGTCCCCCGCCAACTGCCCGAAGACAGCTGGGATAGGCTCCAGCATGCCCCGTGACCCTCGTGGGGATAAGTGGATTTAGCCATCTAACAAACAATTCTTTTCTGATTTTGTGATCATCATTTAACTTCAAATTATCGGATAATGGATGGATGGATGGTTTTAATACGACGCTGCAGAGTGCCACCAGTTTCAAGGCCAAGCTAAAGAAACACTGGCTCGTCAACTGCAATTTAGCAAAGGGAAACTGCCAGACACCTTGAATTATTACTGTCTTGATTGAGAAAACTTTGCCTTCATCATATTTACAATATTACAGATAATCTAAAATGCTTCCCATTTCTGAACTGTTTTGCATTTTCGTCCTATCTTTCTTACAAAATAAGGTGTGATTCAGAAGCGGCATTGTGGGGGTTTTTTCGGGGTTTTTTTTTCATTTCACCATCGGTTGAGTGCCTCTGTGTCGAAATTGTAAAAATATAACAAACAAACAAACAAACAGAACGGTCTAGAAATGCTAAGACAACAGACCTAATCCATTTAGATGTGATTCAAGAGCATCAAATACTTGGGGACAAATGGATTTTTTTCAGCTATAAATGTCACCTATTGAGTGTTATTCCTTAAATAAAAGCTGCCTTTGAGTCGTCAGCCTCGATCGCCCCAGGTAGTATGAGTTCTGTTTCAAAAGAGGTGCTATTAAAAAGACGAATAACTCTCAAAGCATTCAACACTTTGATGGATGAGTCATGTCTGCATGAATGACATGACTAACAGCAAAAAAGAAACACGAAAATATGCCAATTTTGATACTGATATTTCATTATTAATGACTAATCAAGATATTTTTTTCGTGCAGACCTCTAATTTTGGCACATGTCAAAGTGGATACTGTGCATCCTTCGACACGCAGAATTAGCCTTTCTTTTAAAATGATCAGTCATTTCATTAGAAGTACTCATTTGTATCTCGAAGAAAGGTTTTCTTCAATGGCACAAAGCCAGTTTGTGAGTTTAGTGCCTCAATTTTCACAAGACTCAAGATTAGTTTTGTATGAAGCAAAATAAAAGCAGTATTATTAGAACAGCTCAGAACATAGAAAGCCCATCTGCGTTGCAATTTTAAGAAGTGCATCCTTTTGAAAATTGCAGACCAGATCTTACCTTGACACTTTGTATGTGTGAATAGCCTAAATTACTTTAGAGTTTTGTTTCCTTTTATTTTGGAAGAATGTTCTGAATGCATAATTGGCCAGACAAAAGTAAAAGGGAATTTTTAAGTTCCACCATGCGGTTGTAAGGCCTATTTTTGATTCCCCCCGCGAATCCAAGTTCCGAATGCTGTTAGATCTAAACAGCAGTCACTCTCGAGCTGCTATTCACTCAGCTGCTATTTGAAATGACTCATTCCATTTCTCCTGCGCAGTAGGATGTTGACCCTTTTGAGCACAGCCAAATTTCCACTTACACATAGTGCATCTGAAAGCAGGTGTCTAAAAATGTCTTTCTTTGTATTCAAAATTGGCCACTTCACTCTCTTGGATACAATTAGAGCCACAGTTGATCAGGCTGATGTCATTTCTCTCTCAATTCACAGTCCAAGGGCTGTGTTGACACCTGTCTGGTTTAGTTGTGTTAAAACCAACTGTGGATGTGATTGCTCTGCTGGTGCCGTTCATTTGGTCCAATGTGGCAAACAAGTGGCTCTGCGACGTGGACTTTGGTGCGGAACAGTTCCCTTCATTTCAAGTGTGAACACTACATTGAAAAAAGACACAGCCACTGTTAAAATGACAGCATCACATTCTTGACGTTAAAATGAGCAGGTGCTAGGATGTACATGCATCAGTGCTCGAGCTTTTTATGACATCTCACTTCACTTTTAAAAAAGGAGAGAGATAACATAATAAATATATGTAACCCAGCAGACCACTTGTTTAGAAAAACACGCTTTCCAAGTCCAATCTTGCTATACCTTTATGAATATGATTTTTTTAAATTGGCCAACTTTGGGTCAGGTGATAAAAATATCACTGTAAATTAGGTGAAGCAGCCCAAATATGCACAACTCTAACTTTAACTTCACTCTTCTGACAAGTGCGTCTGAACATGTTGAGCTGCTCACGTGGACACCGTGTCCAACAAGAACCACGCAGACTAACAGTGAATCCTGCCTGCCTCATCAAAGAATGTGATCGCCTCACAGCTCACACCATGAGAATTCTTCACATTTCTGCCCTCTGACTGAACCATGAACTTCTTATCAGATGTGATTTCTCGCCTTGTACATTTTTGGTCATTTTTGTTGTGTCACTCCCAGTCCAGAAATTAGTATTTGCTATGTTTGCACTAAGTACATTATATTTGATCTTGTTTGGTTTATGATGGTGTATGTTTATTCTGGGAGAACGGTTAATCAGTCACCACCGGGAACGAGCACCTGAGCGAATGACAAATACACGCCGGCAATCACAAGTCCGACGCTGCTATGTGATGACTCATCTGGCCTATTATCTATATACTGGGTTGAGGGCGCAGGGGATGTGGGTTGGAAGGTGCGCTTCAAAAAGCTATTTTTGAGTTTCCCTGATAATCTTTACAGAAATGATGCAGGTGTCTTATCAGTTGCAGCTCCATGCAGAACCAAGTGTCATTAAACCATTTTGCTGCTGATGAGGTGCCTCTCAGTTATATGAAATGATGAAATCATAGGGGTGATAATGACAACAACAAAACAAAAACACACACTTTCACAAAATAACTAGAAGGAAAACACTTGATCAAAGAGTGATTAAAAAGATGATCATAATACGTTGTAAGACACATTCCGATACAACACATTTCCTGCCATTTCAACAACAAATGACTTACAAAAAAAAAAACATTCAAGAATCTGCGGCTAACACTACCTGGACAAGGGGCAGTGTTATTGCAAACCCTTGATTCTCTTAAAGGGCCGCTGCAGTGTGTTCCGTATGGTGAGACACATGTTCTTGTTCGCACCTGCGACCCTTGCCCGCATGTTACAGAGCAAGAGCTCCACTGGGACCACTCCTCTGCACCTGATTCACCTGTATGGGAGAAGGGCGACACTAGTTAAATGCAGCAATATGGTCTTGGGGGCACGGCTAAGGAGTGGCAAGGTGGGCAGTAAAATGGGGGAGAGGCTAAAGTTGGCCAGAGAAAAAGCGGTATTTTCAAGATTTAAAACCACCAGATTAGGTGCTCAACACTATAAATAAATAAATAAATAAATAAATAAATAAATATTTTTTTTCGGTGATCTTTGACAAATAGGTAATAGATTGTTTTGACAGCAATCACAAAGTAAGCACATCACTTCAGGTCATAACAAATGTGTATTTATACAAAGATCACAGAAATGTGGCTATCAAAAATTTAGCAGTCAACATAGTTGCGTTCTAAAGTTTTTTTTTTTTTTTCCAGTTCATCTCTATGAATATTTCAAGCATTTCAGTGAAACAAAAACATGTTGGAAAAAAAGCAAGGTAAAAAAATATAGCATAAATAAATAAAACTTCATAAAAACATGGTGACATGCAAGGATGATGACATCTGATAAAACAAAATGGAAACTGTGATGGGAGTTAGTTAAGAGGTGGGGACTACGGATCGCCCTGCCCTTCAGCAAAACTGTAATTTCCTTGTGGTATTTGTATTCTTTCTTAGTTAAATCTAATGATGTTGATCACCCCAAAAATGATGAGTCTCAGTTCCAAAAAAAAAAACAAACAAACAAAAAAAACCCGATTTCTGTTGTAGGCCTTTTAGCCAACTGTGGGTTTTGCTATTATTTATATTAGAGTTAGCACTAATCCTGTTCATGTAAAAAAAAAAAAAAAGTCATCAAATTAAGGTCATTAAGCAATAACATGCATTCAACAAGAGCCCAAATGGGACTCAAACATGAAGCCCACAGAAATCCAATCCTGATGTAGCAGCATGATTATATTACCCACACCACAGTAGAACAAAATGCTTGGTATGCAATTATTATTCCTATTTTTTTTTAATCTAAAGTATTTTAATTTAGACATTTTCAAGAAAAGTGAACGCTTTAAGCACCATATGCTTTAAAGCAGCTCCTCTCAGCATAGCATGATAACATAAGTCGATTCAGCCAATTAAGCATCGGAACTCTGCCACTAAATTTGGAGATTATAAAATAGACTGGAAGGTGGATCAATTTGTTAAATGAGGCAGCACAGGGAGTGTAAATAATGTGAGGATGAAGCACAGAAAACCACACCAATAATACACTTCGACAGGGATGTGACGTACCGAAAGCGTGTGTTACATGGAAAGGAAAAGTGTTGATGGGTGGTGCTGTTAATCTTGGAAGATGGTTGCAAATTAAAATGGCCATGAACAGGAAACAGACAGCGATGTAAACACGACAACAAATGGTAAACACTTTCCCCAAATCAAACAAAGAACTCGACTCTCCAGAAGAAATAACCCACGAAATCCCTTAAAATAAATAAATAAATAAATAAATCAACAAATCAACTTAAATTATAATAATAAATATGAGAATGAACTCCAGAGCGTGCTTTGGCATCTTAATGGCTGTTTTTATTTTTTACTTTTGAATTATTAAGCTCCACTTAAGTCAAAGTCACATTATGACTTGGCTATCAGCCTAATGGCATTTCATTTATCACGCATTAGAGGACTTGAACCACAACGTCTGGGCCTTAGTTTTAAAAGAATATTCTGTGTATACTGAATGACAAAACGACTACGTGAAAATAAGAATAAACAGACCCACAAAGGTCATCTATGTTCCATGTTCAAAGTGAATTATAAATCAATGAAAAATGTGTCTTATTATTTCTTGCGTAGTCATCGGGAATGAGTTGGGTAGAAAAAAAAAAAAAAATCATAATGCAGAACATTTCCACTCAAGAAGGTGCAGTACAAGAGAGAGCATGCATAATGAAATTAAGTTTAGTTCAGAAAATAAAATAGGGAAATATAACTATTATATTACCAGTTTGTGCCATAAATTTAGCAGATTCAGCTTGCTCCTGCAGGGCCTTTGTGTCATGAACTGATCTTGGCCGCTGACTTTTTACTGTATGCTCTCCGATCATTCCATATTCTAAGAGACAAAATAGAGGTTGATATGAAAGCTAGGCTTTGACAACAAAACGTTATTACATACTCTTGGTCAGGATGTTGGGAACAACCGCAGGACATGGCTCGAAACAAAGACCACACATGTTTGTTTTTAATCTGTCCTTCACTCTGGGGCATAGAACAATGCAACAAATTTAAGGGTGAAGTCAAATTCTTAATTGAGCTTGTAAGCACAGCATTGACACAGAGCAAACATGCAAATTAACTGGCATATCACGTTTACTTGACGACCACGTCAATCCAAGCGGCGACCCTCCCTCCCGCATTCCCAGAAAAGAAAAAGAAACCAAAATGAAAGTAAAATGTGTAAGCTGTAAGAAAGCCACAGAGGAGGGGGGGGGGGGGG
>CAAKHF010013741.1:0-16060 GCA_901007745.1 Hippocampus kuda
TCCCCCCCCCCCGCAGCTGCTTACAGCATCAGGAACTTGAGCGAATCCTCGCTCACCCAGTATGAACTTGACAGTAAGTTTGAACTCTCCTTTGATGGGTTGCCCCCCTCCCACCCCGCGCACTATTACTATTTCATTGCCCACGTGAATGTTGATTGTCGTGATTTCCGTCTCCACATTCTGCCCAAGTTTTCAGTCTTTTTGGCCCCCCCGAACCCCACCAAAATACAAAAGCCGTCCCCGCAACAATCCCATCCTTTCATCAGTTCTCCAGCGCCAGTGTGTGATGTCGCGACACCACGGGCGCGACCGCCGCGGCGCCTCGCTAAGGCTCCTTTGATCTTGGCTCCTTTGCGCAGATTTGAGTAAACACAAGCGCTACGAGATCCGAGTGAGCGTGTACAACGCCGTGGGGGAGGGTCCGAGCAGCGCGCCACAGGAGGTCTTTGTGGGTGAGGCAGGTGTGTCTTCTCTCTCATGATGCTGGACAAGCTTGAACAAAAAAATAGATTGCCATCTCTCGAGATTTGTTGTCATTGTGACTGCGAATGCGCAACGTTGTAGTCCCGACGGCGCCGCCCCAGAACGTGGTGGTCCAGTCGTCCAGCGCCACCCAGCTGGACGTGACGTGGGACCCCCCGCCGCCGGATGCTCAGAATGGGGACATACAAGGTTACAAGGTATCAGCTCCTCATCTTGCTCCAAAAGCGGGCCCGACTTGCGGCATTTCCCACACAATTATGGGAGACTTTGTGGTTAGCGCAGGCACCTCACGGTTCTGGGACTGGGGGGGCCGAGTCCGGGCTGCGGCCTTCCACTGATGAGTGTGCAAAATGTGGCACTTTGGTTTTTGCAAACGATCAAGAATCTATGGCTCTGTGTGTGTGTGTGTGTGTGTGTGTGTGTGTGTGTGTCATAATATGGTTTGCAAAATGTTGGAAACTTTCCATGGGAATAACTTGTTTCCAAAATTGAAGGTGGGCTCTTCATGGAAATGAATGGGATTTGTTTGGTCTGTTCAGGGCGAATGAATCATCATTGTTGTGAGCAATGATGGTTCATTCGCCCTGAGTTCCAGAAAGTTCGAAATGTTCCAGAAGTCACAACAAACTTTCCAAGAAGTTAGAAATGTTCCATGGAACCTTTGGGAATGATTTGGAATAAATAATGAATGGGAATAAAACTTGAACCCTTCCTAGTTACTGACTGTCATGCAAGTGCAACTGAGTCAGAAGGGCTTGACAGGGTTTTCCAAAAACGCAGAGGCTTGAGGGAAGATGATTTTTTTATTTTTATTTTTTGGAGGAAGGCGCTCTTTTTGTCCGACCTTTTCATTGGGACTTGCTTGGGGGTGAGGGACTGGAAATGTAAGAGGAAATGCGGGGTGGAGGTGTTTTTTGCAAGCGTATTCCTGATGCGCTGCCTAAATTCCCCTGAAATATTTTTTTTTTGTAGATTTACTTTTGGGAGTTTCAGCTGCAGAACGAGACGGAGCGCCTGCGCACGCTGTTTTTGCCCGAGCTGGGCGTGAAGCTGAAGAACCTGACGGGCTACACCACCTTCATGATCAGCGTGGCCGCCTTCAACGCGGCCGGCGACGGGCCGCGATCGCTACCCACCAGGGGGCGCACTCAGCAAGCAGGTGACTCATGGGGGCAGCCGCAAGGGCAACACTGTGCCCTTCAAGCGGGCATCTCAATTGAAAGCGGTTTCCAAAGGTTTTAAGAACGTTCCTGTCAAACGATTTTGTCTCAATGCTCCAAGGACGCTCATCATTGACATGAGCCAAATTGGAACCTCCACAATTTGGCAGAATGCGGCACGCTTTGCTCAAAGACGCATATGGAGAAGCGGGCGGCCGACCAAAAGCTTGCCTTTGCACTTGACTGATGAGCGGACACTCCGGAGACGCAACGATCTGTAGAGCAATTAAAAAGTCCGGAGTGCATCGGTCCCCTTCAATCAACGATCAATATCGTGGAAGGAAACCACGACCAAAATGGACTTTCTCAACTCATTCTTAAAAGCTCAAAGGTCAAGTCAAAAATTGTCAGGAGTGAAAATAAATCGTGTGAACGGACAGCTTCGGTGTCGCCGTGTTTCAACAAAATCGGTGTAGTGACACGTGCGGAGGGATAATACGACACCACAGGCAGGTATATATTCTTTATCCTCTGCAAAGGAGGACGAATAGGGCGCCGCTGTGTCAAGCGCGCCGTTCAGGTTTCTTGGCTGAAGGTTTGGCTACTATCAGTTCACAGCGTGTGCTTAGGAAAATGAATGAATGAAACAGAACAGCCATGAGCCTGAACAAAATGCAAAGCGCTCTTATTGACTGGAGATCTTCTCTCCGGTTTCGATCGCCGCGCTGCCAAAATAAGCCACAGAGCACTGAGGTCGGACGCCCCATGTTGATTCGCGCTATTTTGCACAAAGGCATCTTTCTTCATTTGCTGACACACACACACACACACACACACCAACACGAGAAGTATTTAGCGAACGGGGCCATGTCACAATCAAGCGTTTTTGGCTCGCCGCACCTCCGCAGCGCCTCTGGGAAGAGAGCCAGTGCAAAGACACAAAAGCTTTTGTTACCTGTCATGCATCCAAATCCCCACACTTAGCTGGATCGAGAAGCTCGAGTGTCGTTGAAGGTCAACAAAAAAAAAATCTCTTTCTTTGTTCTTCAAACTCACGTTGCGCTGAATGAAAGGCTTCGACCTCAAGTTGCTGTCAAGTGAAAAGAAACGTCCTGTCAATTTGACGCAGCACACAGAAGAAGTCTGCCAAATATGAATGATGAGTTGAAGAAAAAATATCACTCCGTACATGAAATGAGGCTCAAAAGTCTGAAAAATGGAGCTCTTCTCTCCGCTCTGTAAGGCTGGAGGCGTGTCCTCTTTCAAGAAGGAAAAACTGTCAACCAAACGCGACTTTTGCCACTTGATGGAGGCGTCTTCAATACGTGCCATCGGGTCGGCGCGGGGCTTTTCCTCACAGCAACAGTGAGGTACTCTGAAGCGGCGAGACCACCGCTAAGCCCCTGTCCACACACGGGCGTTCAAGTCTGACTTTTGAACCCTCTCTTCGCTCATCCAATGCTCTCTCTCTCTCAACAATGAGGCACTCTAAAGGGACCACGCAAGCCCGAAGCCCCAGTCGGCATACTGACTGTCAAGTCGGACTTCAAAAAAGGACATTGTAGAAATCCTCACTCGACCACACCACGCCAGCCTGACGCTCCTGTCCGACCACTTAGTGTCGATTTGGCCTTCGAAAAAGAAAAATCCCCCACCGTGCATTCGCTTGACAGGGTCTTGAAGGTCAGCAATTGAATGGCTACTTTGCGCTTGAGTAGAAGGCGGGAGCACTTGCGCCACCTCTGCTGCGTGGCCTGAACACGGCGAAGCCTGACCCCGGTCCTAACGTCTCTCTCTGAAAGCCCCCAGCGCGCCCGGCTTCATCCACTTCGGCGAGCTGACCACCACTTCCGTCAACGTGTCGTGGGGCGAGCCCAAGCGGGCCAACGGCATCGTGGAGGGCTACCGCCTGGTTTACGAGCCGCGCACTCCAGTCGACGGTGAGGAACCCGTGAGGTCGGCCCGCCTGCCCGCCGCCGCGCCGCTGTCTTTTGAGCGACAGAGAATTTACGTGGGAGAATATACGACGAGTGCTGACGCGTCGTGTGCGGCTCGCCCGCTCTCTCCCTCTCCGCAAGGGGAACGCCGGTCAAGCGCGGCTGCCGGAAGTAGCTTGTTCAGTAATTGGGGGCAGAGGTGGAACGCTGAGCTGAGGTCGCTCTGAGCTTTTCAGCTAATTGTTTCAACGCCACAGATCTTCCGGCTGGACGTTTGCTGATGCGCGTTTTGACCAAGCTCCTCGAAGCGGAAATGAACAAAGCTGAGCGTCTATGTGTCCGTATGGTGCATTTTCCCTTGTTGCCTTATTTTATTTTATTTTTTTGGTTTTTTGCGCTGGTGACAATCTACGGTACAGTCAAAGAAATGAGAGCGCAAAGTCGCACCCCGGACCCCGTTTGGCCCCACCGGAGTCCAATGTCAGTCTCTTCTGTACCGACTCCTCTGCTCGCGCTGCAGGTGTCAGTAAGATCGTGACGGTGGACGTGAAAGGCAGCGCCCCCCTGTGGATGAAGATCAAGGACCTGGCCGACGGCGTCACCTACAACTTCCGCATCCGCGCCAAAACGCTCACCTACGGGCCCGAGGTGGAGGCCAACATCACCACGGGGCCCGGGGAAGGTAAGAGCCCTTTTCGGGGCCACTTTCCGAGTTTCCGACACTTTTTCAGCTCATTCTTACCCTTCCGAAAGGAGCGCCGGGTCCTCCAGGAGAACCCTTTATTTCCCGCTACGGCTCCGCCCTGACGCTGCACTGGACCAGCGGCGATCAAGGCCGAGCGCCCGTCACGCGATACGTCATTGAAGCGAGACCGTCTGGTAAGCGCAGAAGCTGCTCCCACAACAACTTTTTGGAAAACGCACCCAAAGTCCAGGCGCTGTCAAACCTTCAACGTCGTGCCACAAGATGGCACCGGGCCCTGCGATGGAAAAGCGATCCTGCTTTTGCTGCCATCTTGTGGCAATTTTGGGTGTCCCAGATTGAGAATAACCAAAGGAAAATGTCTGCCGATGGGAGGAACAATCCCATCCCAGCGGTGGACCTGAAGGCGGAGGTAGCGCGGGCGCCTCTGATTCACGTGTTGTGTTGCAGACGAAGGCTTGTGGGACATCTTCATCAAAGACATCCCCAAAGAAGTCACGTCCTACACGCTCAACCTCGACATGCTGCGGGAGGGCGTCACGTACGATTTCCGCATCATCGCCGTCAACGATTACGGCTACGGTTCGCCCAGCCTGCCCTCGCCCTCCATATCAGGCAAGCCCCCCCCCACCCACTCACCCAAAAAAAAAACAAAAACCAAGACCCGGCACCGCATGCCAGTCGTCAATGGACGTTGTTGGCCGTTTGCAGCCCAGAAAGTGTCGCCCTTCTACGAAGAATGGTGGTTCCTGGTGGTCATCGCGCTGGTGGGCCTCATCTTCATCTTGCTGCTGGTTTTTGTCCTCATCATCCGCGGACAGAGTAAAAATTACAGCAAAAAGACGGAGGCAGGTAGGAATTTGTCCCCCATGCTGACCTGTCAAAGGGCTTGTTGTCGTTCTCGACGCATCGGTGGGAAGGCGGCCCTTCCTCAGCCAACAAAGCGCGACTGCGAACCCACGTTTCACCCGCTCTTTCTTTTGCCGGAGGCCTGACAGCATGTTTGCACCATGTGGTGACGTACACCAGAGGGCTCTTGAGAGCAGGGGGTGTCCAAACGTTTTCGTTTGGCGGACCGCAAAGTGGCCATTTTTCAAACGCTTTCTTGAAGATCATTGTCTGTGATGTCTTCATCCATCAGACGTCGAGCGCAAAGTGGAAGAAACCGTTTTTTATTCACTCCAGCGTTTTGAAGAGCCATTCTATTATTCTATGACTCCTTTGTTTGTATCTTGGAATATCCAGAATAGTTTGAGGGTGTATCACCAAATGCATGAGTCGCCATGGCGCCTCCCTTTTCACTCTGCCCACCTTCGACCTTTTTGAACTCACCTTGCAGCCCTCCAACAAACGACATCACACGCTGCGCTAGCTTTCACTCATTCGTTTGGTTCAGATACCGAGCGGCACTTTCGGAGCAGTGGCGTTAGAGGTGTGACCATGTTCAGGCCCTGCTGCCAAAATTGTAAAAAAAAAAAATAATAATAATAATAATAATAAAAGGAGACTAATTTCTGATGTGTGACATAGGGCGGCGCCAAAGCGCTGCCACTCTATTCGATGTGGCCTAGTCCTGTGGATAAGGAGCTCCTCCTCTGACTTCAACATAGTTCTTTGGTATCAGAATGCCACAAGATTGTGCCAAAGCACTACTTTTCTTTTTGACAGGACTTTGGCCTAATGTGAATCTTGCCAAGAGTGTCTTTTACTTCACCCCACCGACCCTGGCGCCCTCCCCGCCTCTCTCTCTCTCTCTCTCTCTCCCCCCCCCCCCCCCCCCCCCCCCCCCCCCCCCCCCCCCCCCCCCCCCCCCCCCCCCCCCCCCCCAGGCAACCATTCCAACTGCACAGCTCTGCCGCTGAGCCACGGTGAGATGGTGCGCCTGGACGAGGGCCGCTTCCCCTCGCTGGAGCTCAACAACCGACGGCTGTCAGCCAAAAATTCCTTTTGTCGCAAGAACGGCATCTACACGCGGTCAGTGGCCGCAGCATCTCCAACCTCTTGTTTTCTTTCCCAATGACACGCCGCGACGTCTATCATCTCAATACTGGCTCGGTGTGGAGAGGCCAAACGGAGCCTCGAGGAGCCCAGCCCGCTCCCTCTTCCGCTCCCATCGTTGATATTCAGCGTTTGAGCGCAGCAAGCACAAAGGCTGCTGATTAGCATTCATGAGATTGGCCGTGTCCTCTTTGTCTGCCCGTCGCAGCTTTGGACAAAGAGCGCTCCTCGGGTTCTTAGTGGGACCTTTATTCGCGGGCTCGTGGGCTCCGTGCCGGAAATGCCGCGAGCGCGTCTCTGCGCTTGGTCCGCTGGACTTTGGCAGCTTCGGTCACGTTGAGGTTTCGACAGTCGATAAGAGCCGTTTGAAAATCCTCGTGAAGGAACTCGTTTCGCCTCAGTGATGGTGAGCATTTGATGTTCTACCTCACGCTTTCCCAAGCAGCTCACCGGAAGCGCTCGCCGTCTGGATTGCGGCGGCTAGCCAAACCTCGTCAGCAAAAGTGAAATGAAAATGTTCACATTGTGCCTCAAACGTCAATATTTCGTGTGGCAACCCGTCTGCGAGCGGTCGAGCGCGCTAGTCCGCTCGTTCCGCGGTCTCGCGAGACCACCGCGAGAGGATCTCGGGAGAAATGGAGTCGGGGCGGGGGGAACGTCAATTTCACGTGACGGCAATGAAAAAGAGGAGTGAAAGGAGCCAATGGATTCTTTCCAATAAAACGCCTTCCTTTTCATCGGCCCCGCCGAATGGCAATCCCTGTCTGAAGAGAAAAGAGCCTTCAGTTTGCCGAGCCTCGTCTGTGGCTGACGCAAAGCAGCCAGAAGATGACGAGAGTTTGCCGCGTCTCGTCCTTGACCAAGGAGGCGATGAAAGCGGGCCCTCGCGCTCCTTTGAAGCGCGGCGGCCCGCCGCCGAGCTCTCGGCTAATGAGCGGGCCCCCCCCCGGCAAGAGACGGGCGCTGCTGCGGGGGCGGGGCCGTTATCCCTGCGGGATATCGGAAAGGGACGAGGGACCCGGGCGCCAGTCGGAGCCAGACCAAAAGTTTCAAGAATTCAAAGCTCGCTGGCAGGATTTGCACGTGGCCCGCTCCCTTTGAAACATCCGACTCCCCCGACGTCTTTTCTTCCTTCCGTCCGCCCGCCCCGCTCATCCCCATTCAGCCAAAAGGAGATGCCCCCCTTTGTTGTGTCAAGAAGCAGTTCATTGAGTCGTTTTGCGTTACGCCGAAGCGCCTCCGCTTCGTGAGTGTAATTTCAGACTCGACATTGCTGGTCTGCTCTGGCCCTTATCACGCAACCCTCTGCCAGTGCTACTTTGGGCCACTCCTCCAAAGCGCACCCATCGAGATCGGCGCGGTGAAGTTGCGCTTTTTTTCCCCCCAAAGTTAGCAAAAATCCGATTCAGGATTCCGCCGGCAGATTCTTCCCTGATGTGGCTGCGTCATGAGAGACGAGGTGAGGTCACCAGGAAGTATAGGCTGATGCCGCGTCGCTCGCGCACCGGACCCCCGCGTCCAGGTTGACCCATCTTGAGCGCCTCATCGTCGTCATCATCTCAGCAGAGCGACAAGAGAAAGAATCACTGCGCCCCCGCTCTTATCTTCACATGAATGACTCCGGCTCGTCGTTTTTGACTTGAGAAGCGTTCCGAAGAGGACTTGACGCTAATCTGATGCTGTGTTCAAAAGTCACTCACGCAGCTTCTCTGCCGGAGGAATCGGGTAAAGATTTGTGGAGTTTGCGAGGCGTTTTTTTTTTTAGGGGGGGGCGTTTAAGAGCAGAGCTTCGACTGCCGCTTTGAACAGGAATGCAAGTGGCTCATTTTGATCCCAAGTGCTGTTTCTGCTGAACACGACAGTTTAGGACTTGATTTAAATCAACTGTTTTTGCAACTGCAGCGCCAAAGAAACTCCAAAAAGAAAGTCGCGAACCTCAACCGATCCTTTTGCCCAATGAGCCAAAGGCTGCATTTTACAGCGTGGATCCGAGAGCCCAATTTCTTTTTTTTTTTTTTATTTAAATGTGATTAACTGTTGATTTCCGTGCCGATTTTGAAGTGCCACGAATTGAATATGGTTGTGTTCACGTTGAAGCTGGGGAAATTGCCTTTGTGAGAAGTCTTTCCCAGACAACTGACATTTGAACCCAAGCGGGCGCACCGCACGCAGACAGCATACGATACTCGCAGACATATATTCTTTATCTTCGGCGAACAACGACCGCTGCGCGCGATGCCTTCTTCCTTATTGTGACTATAATTGCAGCTCCGTTGCGTCTCGCGCGTGTCGTCAGCAATTCCGTGTGTAGGATGTGTTTTACTGCCCCCTAATGGTCAATGCATGCGCTGCCGAAGGACAAGCGCATGATGAACTCGTCACGCGCTCGTCCTTTTGTCCTCGTCATGTCCGGTTTTTGTCATCCGTCTTTTCCCCGCCTCCTATGCCAGGTCGCCGCCGAGGCCCAGCCCCGGAAGTCTGCACTATTCCGACGAGGACGTGAGCGCCAAATACAACGACCTGATTGCGGCAGAGAGCAGCAGCCTGACGGAGAAGCCCTCCGAGATCTCCGATTCTCAGGTAAGCGCTGACCAAAGCCCGCGGGCCATCCGGCACAGAAATGGTCACGTGGGATGGAGCGAAGAGCCGTGCCTCAGTACGTTTGATGGCTGAAGTCGGGCGGCTTTGACCAACGTGAGCCAGAGCATCATCCGGCAGGTGCGCGTCGGTACATGTTGCCGCCCGCCCCCAGCGGAGGAGCTGCCTCAGTCTTGATGACAAGCTGAGCTCTGTAATCAAGCGCAGTTGACTCAAGGGCTGGCTGAGCCGAGAAAAAACAAAAAAAATAATTTGGCAAACTGTTTGGCAAAGGCAGCGACATGGAAGAATAGACAAGGAAGTCAAATAGCTGCGCACGTGCTAATGGTGTCGGGAAGTAGCGGGCGGGGGACATGAGAGCACCGAAGGCTTTGGATGGGTGAAGACCATTGAGGTCTCGTACCCGCACTTTTCCGCCACTTGGTTCTCCGCGGCCAATTTGAAGTACGTCGCGGACACAAACGGTGCGCGGTGTTTGTGACTCGGCAGGGCAGCGACAGCGAGTACGAGATGGACCAGAGCCGGCCCAAGACGCACTCCTTCGTCAGCCACTACATCAGCGACCCCACCTACTTCAACTCGTGGCGGCGGCAGCCCAAGGGCGTGTCCCGGCCGCCGGCGTACGGCTACTCGCAGCCCGAGCCCCTGGCGGAGCAGGAGTCGCGACAGCAGCCGCCGCCCGTGCCCCCGCTGCCGCCGCTGCCCCCGCAGGGCGCCGCCCCGCAGCCGCAGCCGCAGCCGCAGCCGCCGGGCCAGGCCACCCTGTTCAGGCCCAAAGGAAGCCGGACTCCCACCCCGTCCCTGCTGTCCTCGGAAGCTCCCGGCCAGCACGCCGCCCTCTACCGGCCCCCCAGCAGCCTGGCCTGCGGCGCCGCCGCCCCGCCGCCCACCGCGGGCTTCTCCTCTTTTGTCTGACGCCTTCGCTCCGATATTCCACATCGGGGGCGTCTTCCTCCTCTGCCTGCCGCGCATCATCGACGTGATGTTTATTTGGTGAAAAAGACAATCATTCCCAGGGTTTTTATTTGTCGCGCCAGAAGCTCCGAAATTGAAATGCCCCGTTCGCAAGAGCGCTTGATTGAGTTGTTCCAAGAAAAAGACAAAAAAACAAAGACTCAGTGACAGTCGCTGTGACTCGCTGCACTGCCTTCTTCCCCTTTTTCGTCGTGTCGACCTTTTGAACTCGTCTCAGATTATTTCACGGCTATTTCGAGGAATGCTCGTCACATTCAAGCATCGTGGCACCTTTGGCTGGGCTTTTTCCGGGGCGGGGTCGGGAGGGGGTGTCTATTTGTGTGCTGATGCAGTAGATAGCTCGACAAACTGTGACTTTTTTTTTCCATCCTGTGTGTCTTTTTGCTGTATTGGTCATCACAAACCGCAAAGCAAAAGCACAAGTCCCGGCAGACCAGGCCACGTTACACGTTACACAGCTCCTGCTGCAGGAATTGAGTCGGAAATGGTGCAAAAACGTGTGCGGTTGACCTGAGTAAACTTGTTTTCACATTTTGATGGCAATCAAGAGTCGAACGGAACTTTCTGGAGTGACTGCCAGAGAAATGAAGAATCGGTCCACCCATTCGGTGCTTTGAATCTTGAGTCCCTGAATGTTCCGAACTTGCATTGCGCAATTCCTCAAGGTGGCGTCTTGTACAAATGACACTGGCCAACAGGTTTGTCTTCGATTTTTGAAGTCAACTTTTCTCGATTTTTGGGGGATCTGATTCCAAATATGCCCTTTTTTTCTCGAGCACATCAGGTTTTTCATCATCGTAATACGATCCCATCAAAAACACATTCTGTAGTATCTGCTGTACTCGTATTTATGAATGAAGGCTTAGGTTCAGCAACAAGTGGATTTTTTTTTTTCTGAAACGTCATGGCTATGAATTTCAACGCATAGTAAAATCTGCATTGCGCAAGCTTTTAAAGGTCAAACTGAAACTATGAAAAACCTGATGCGCAAAAAATATATACAGTATATATATGTATCTACATTTTTAAAATCGTGGTCAGAAATAGGGAAGTCAATGAGATTTGCTCTGATTGGAGATGGACTCGACAGTTTTTTGCAGCCAGGTAGTGCACTCAGCACGATTGATGAAGAGATTTCTTTACCCGTACTTGTAGAAAATGTCAAAAAGTGACGTGAAGCATCGCCCGTGCGAAGATTGTCACAGAGTTGTGTTTTGTTTGGGTTTTTCTTTTTTGTACAAAAGCCCGCTAAATCCCCGTGAGGACAGTCAAGGCAGATTTCAAGCTGCGTTTGTGAAAACAAGAGGTCACAAAAAACGTTGGACGTCTGCTCGGACATTTTCTACGCAGCCTCGCCGAGGACCCGACAGTCCCGCTGTACAGTCTTCGTTTTCCCACTGCGTGTAATCGACAAAGTCCTTCTTGTGTGAGCGCCACTGCCGTGTACGTCGTCAGACATGATGAATTGATTGATGAGAGCTCTCTGAAAATAAATTATTTTATTTTACGTGTGCGTCGCTGCGCGATGGGGCACAGCTCAGATCTATGGTTTTGGTGTGGCGGTGCCACCAATGGCCAATTGAACAGTTTGGGATGTCCTCGTCGAAACTGGACATTTACTGCTGATGCTACACGTTCCAGAATGCACTGTGGTGGCTTCTCTTGTCTTTTAACCCCCCCCCCCCCAATTCTTGGCTCTACGGTCCCTCATTTTCACTCACAATGCCAAACATGCCAAATGTACATCAGCTAGTTAGTCAGAGGCCTTGAAGTGGTCAAAGTCCCAAACTCCTTCCATGCCTTTTCTTAGTCATGCAGTGTATGGCTTTCACGCCAACAGGGTCAGCGCAGTCAGTTGGGAAGAAAATGTGTCGCGTGCTGTTTTTAAGGCTGACACAGCGATGACATGTTAATTCATGTTTTGCATTGAGGTTAATGATATGCTTACTTTGGGAACACTCCGGGTGCATGTTTAAACCTGATTCACCTTTGGAGAGAAATGTTTGCACGACAGTAAATCTTCGCCGAGTCTGAAAGCACCACTTGTAAACTTGCTGAATTCTAATCAGATTATGAGGTTCTCCTTTAAATTAAATTAAAAAAAAAAAAAAAGCTAGGAAGTGCATTTGTTTCAGGCCAAAAACAGAACCGCTTTATGACCTCATGCAAAGCATTTGTCACCTTAAAGAGGTCAAGCGGAGCAGTGCCATGAAAACCGACGGCAAGCGCCCACACACGAGCACAACAGCGTGTGTATGACTTTCCAAAAAAATCCGTTCACTTATTTTCACTTTTATGAGCTGTAATGGCCTCGGTTCCTAAACTTGTTGTTGGTGAGATTTCACTCGCTGTATCCTAGTCACGGGAAGTCACGTTCGGTCGTGATCAACATGTGACATTTAGGAGTGTGAATTCAGTGAATAATAATGCATTGCAAGCATTGTGCCCGCCAGTGCTGCAGGCAGGTAATGGGTGGCCACTGACACATTCCTTTTGTCCTGTCGGCCCATCCTCTTTTGTATTCAAATTCTCTTGGCCGTCAGGAAGGTCCTCATAATGAGCGGCTCAGTCACGCATGATGACGCTGCCACAAACAAATGGTTCACTTTCACATGCCATGGGCGTGAATGCAGATTTATGATCTCCTTCCCTTCGGACGAGCTGTTTAAATGAGATTACGAGTTTATTGCGTTCAGACGACAAAAAAATGCTTCAACGTTGGGTGAATACTGTCCAGGTGTCAATTGTCTGCTAAATATGACGTCATTTCGCTTCCGGTGCTGCTGTGTCTTTAAAGCGCGCTACGAGGGGAGGAGGGCGTGGCCCAGCGAGCTCCTGCTGATAGAACACGCGCACGCGCACGCACACACTCATACGCGCGCGCGCACGCACGCACGCACACGCTCACATACGCGCGACTTGATTTGGACCCGCTCGCACGGCGGTGTCGTTTATGTGAGACGTGACAGGCAGCAGCTCCACCGAGAAAGACACTCCCGAATTCCACACGGCCGGCTCGGCTTCCACTTGCAGAGTGGCCATTTTGTCGTTTTGTGCTTCTTTCTTTCTTTTTTCCTTCTTTTTCCAACGTCTCATTTCATCGGAGGCGTGCTTCGCCCCTTCCTCCGCTCCATTGTCAAGCTGCTGGGGGCCTCAACGTGGGGCCGGCTTTTTACGAATGGGATGCCAAGGTAAGCATGCTCATCTTTTCGGATTGAACCTTTGACGTTTTTTTTTTTTTTTTTCTTTTAACGATGTGTCACGTTGCAGGTTGTTCAGCTTGGGCACAGCCTGTAGGGTGGTGTGCGCGCGTGGTCTACCCCAGCTGATCTTTTGTGTCGGAGCTACTTATTGTTCTCGTTCCGTGCACACACCCCTCGAAGCGTTGCTCTGTGCATGCCGTGATACATTTAAAATCACCCTATCAGCTAATAGTGAATGCGTGTCTTTTGATTAACGCAAATGTGCACGAGTGCAAATTGTTCATGCATCCCCTATTAATGGAATGCACTTCTTTCATGGGATCCTTTTACAGCCTCACCTACGTGTGTGTGTGTGTGTGTGTATTTGTGATTGATGTTTTTGGAAAGGTACAACATAAACAAAGTTACACATACGTACAGCACATTTGATAATAAAGTTGTATTCAATTCAATCCAATACAACAGGTGACTTTGGTATGTACAGTATATATAGTTACCAAGCTAACGAGAGCGATGATTTGTAGTTCAAAACTAGTGAGCCCGCTTCTATTTTTACTGCTAGCATTGTCCCTCAGCTTGCCTTAGCAATATGGAAAAGGAAGCTTTGATAGACATGTTGGGGTGCAACAGTGAAATACACTAGTAAGGTGATTGAGATTTTCCATAGCAAGTTGCCACAGGTAAATTTACCAGCGTAACTCGCTAAGTAACTCAGATAAATGCAGACAATATATCTCGGCAGCCATTTTTAATTGATTTCACAAGTCAAATGCCTGAGCCGGCTTGAGAGACCGCAGCTAACAAGCGAGGCTCCGGCTCAGTACGTGTTGATGGACTTCACCTCTGTCCGCCTTTTCACCTGGAGACAATGGAATCAGGAATCTTCGTGTGAGGCCTCTTTTTGTTTTGGCAACTTCCAAGTGTCTTACCTTTGACCCCTCTTATCCAAGCCACACATGGGGCCGGGGTCCTTTTGTGACGTGTCAGCGGAGGCCGTGACGGATTGAAATGGATGAGCGGGCCTCCTCGTGTGTCATGAGCTCAGCCTGTTTACTTAGCCACCTCTGGATTTAGCCTGCAAACTAGCCTGCACAGGTTTCCCCGTCTTCTGTCACAAATCACCCAGCTCGGTGCTCCAAGGTAAAAGTGGCAGCGGTGTCGGTTTCCATTTCATGGGCTGTAATTGCCTGCTCGCAGAGTACAATTTGCAGAAAAGCATCTGAAAAGGACCCTCAGCGTGGTATTTGTGGCATCCTGCATGTGTGTGTGTGTGTGTTGTGTGTGTGTGCGTTGTGCGTCCGTGTGTGCGTCCGGTTCCTTCACATTCCAGGAAATGCCAACATAACTGTTAGTTGTTATCCAAAAACCCCTCCCAGGATGTGAAATTGCTCTTGAAGAATTTTGCCTCATTGGCCTAAAAGGTAGAACAACCAGGAGCTCAGTTTAATGACCAAAACAGTTTTTATTTTTCCTCTCTCTTTTAACAAACTGCCTTGTTTTGGTCATTTGTGACAACAACATCGTTTTGGGGCCTGAAAGTCCATTCGTATGAAAACGGACCCCGATATGACACAGTGCTTGATATAAAACGAACGGGAAAAGATGCTACTTTCGACCGTCCCACCAAGCCATTGGGCCTTGCGTGTTAGCATTAAGCGAGCCAACGTTGATTTGGTTCAACGCAAAACGCTCTTTGTTTGATGATTCGTTTGAAAGTGAAACCAGCCAAACTGCAGCTCGTTGTGAAGTTCGTTGCCATGATAGCGAGCGGTCCCAACTCCAGCGTCAGCTAAAACTTAGCTCAGCGACGCTTCGTACAGTATCTGGAAGTAATCACAAGTCCGGGTAGCGCTGTCAAACAAATGAAAGCCACCCGCTCTTAGGAGACTGAAAAGGGTCACCTTTGGAAAAAACAGGACAGGATGTCTGTGGCACATGTTTTGGCAACATAGTCACAAAACCTTGCAAAGAACAAACCTTTCCCGTTTTGACCAGATCGTTGTGGTGGAAACAATGCTTGAGCTTCCCATGAGTCTGTTTGTAAAATTCCTTTTCAGGTTTTCTTTTTTGTCGTCTTGTTGATCTGCCGTGTTTGTGTGCGCGTGCCGGTGAAAGGCTTTTGACTGGTGCTTTTATTCGGCGCCATTGTTTTGGTCTTTGCTGTTGTCTTTGTGAGCCGGCGTTCACCGGGCGCACCAGCTGAAAGGCAACGGCGATTCTGCCCGCGTTCTTAACATTGCGGACGGGAACGCAAGAAGTGGTTTTCCGCACCAGTCTTCAAGGTTCTCCCGAGACGAGTGTTCGCGGTCGGTCGCCAGGGAGGGAGGCCGGCAGCTGCCGTTAGCATTGCGGCTGACGAAGCCGCCGCGTATGTCCGCAAGCTAACGACTGGGCTCGCTGAGCCCGTATGGGCCGTTTTGGCCGGGCAGTTGAAGTGGGCCTTTGTTGCAAACGGCCATCAGATGCTTGCGTTCTGCCTGTGCGGCACTTCCCTGCCTCCCTGACATAATGTGATCAATCTCCTCCCCCGGCCCCTCCCAGGCATCTTCAGGCCAGCTAACCGAGTTTGGTGGCTGATATCCGTCGAAGACGTGGCCATTTTGTCTGCTTAACGACCGGATCTTGCGTGTGCCACAGTCGTCGGAGGAGCGCGATGCTGCCTCTGGATTTTCATGGATTGATTTTTACGGTTTCGGGCTAATTGTCTGCCAGGCCCCTCAACGTCCTGCGCCAAAGTGTGCCGAGATGGCGCAATGTACTTGGGTGCGCATCTGCCCAGTCAAATCTTCAACGCAGGAAGTCACTCGTTTCCTGCCAGTGCTCGTAAATTCAAGCTGTTGCTTGGATGCTTTATGAAGCACATTCATTACGGGTGATTTGAGCCTTGGCCTTCCAGCCAGTATGTATGCGTGCGTGCGTGCGTGCGTGTGTGTTTACAAAGGCTTCCTCATCAGATGTGACGTGAAGATTCAGAAGTGAAATTGATCCCCCCCCCCCCCCCCC
>CAAKHF010013741.1:26649-46703 GCA_901007745.1 Hippocampus kuda
CTACAAGCCCCACCCCCAGCCCTCTCGACGGTGTCTGGCTCAGCCCCGGGGGAGGCCCGCTCGGAGTGCGGACGACGAGGCCCTTCAAAATGCCGCTCCAGCCTCGTTTTCGAGTCCGCTCTTCACGTGGTCACCCGCCGCCTGTTTTCTCTCCGCAGCCACACCCTCGGTGTGTGATTTAGAACGCAGCTGGACCGTTTCACAAAGTAGTTCATCACTTTTCGTACCCTCCCTAGTTGACTTTTACAAGCGTCGCGAATGCGGGAGAAGGTACAAACTGTTACCTTCAAGGAGGGGAGGCCAAACGTTTGCCTACAGAAAAATGGAAGGATGAAAGGGCCGCACACACACACACAAAGTTCGGGTCAAGAAAGCAATTCGAGCTGGTTTGCGTTGATCATTCGCTTTCTGTTCAAGGTGTGAAGGCAAATTTTTCCAAGTGGCCAACAGCCCTCGATCTCACGAGATAGATCGGACTGTGCACTGAACAGCGGCCGAACGCCATGTCCACATTCAGAACCCCACAAACCAAAAGCTGAAGTGAGGTGACCATTTTCAAACGGTTACTTGAGGATCGTTCATGCGATGTCGAATTGGAGGCTAAAGCTACAAGCTCTGGGCGGCGGCCTGCACGATTCTGAGGTTGAAGATTTGAATCTTGACCTTCCCGCGCGCAGTTTGGACGAACATTCTTGTCATGTGGATTCTCACCGGACAAAATGGCGGCCCATCAGATGCGTTGTCGCAGCGTGGATTGACGATACCATTCAATGGAATTGCCGCCACTCCTCGTGCGCCCGCTTTGATATGCTGTACTCGTATCAAGCCTTCTATGCGGAGGATAAATAATCCATGACTGCCATTGCCGGTATAAGCGTCGTTTTGCCTTTGCGGGTTAATGCATCGATGATATCGAGTGGGAACGTGAAGCTAGCGGACCGAAAGACGAAGCTACGTCGTCCTTTTCAAAGCGCAACGTCTAAATTCTCTTTGTTTGATGAACTATCATGTCGAAACTCAAACCTGAGCGCCGCCGTCCGGAACGTACGCTTTGGCGGAAGTGCGCGACCAAACTCATTTGTGCCTTTTTGGGGTTGGTGGTGGTGGTGGCCGACCGCAAAAAGCCACCAGAGGAAAATAGCGAGAGAGCGGCCGTTGCTTGGGCGCGCACGCGCTCCACGTGAGGAACGGGCGTTTGAGGAGGATGCGTGCGTCCAATGGATAAATCAGAGCCGGCGGGAGGAGCGGAACAAAAGGAGGCATGCTTAGGTCATCATCCCGCGCTTTCTCCAGCTGGGCCGTTGCTCCGGGGCCCCCGCCGGGAAGCGAGGAGGGCGTTAGTGTTCGCCGCTCTCGCTACGTAGATCTTCCTCTCCCCGCCCCCAGCGGCGTTTACAACCGGCGCCGCGCAACTTGGCCGCTTTGCGCCTGCACTGTACGGTCGTGTACGACGGAACGCCATGCGGCGCGTGTCAAATGTCGCTCCGGTTCGAGGAGTACCTCCAAAACACGTTTGTCATCAATGAGACGCAACTTTCACTCGCTGAACGAAATGGTCACTCGCGAAATTCTGCATTTTGACATGAAATGGGACATTTTGTGCTTGACTTGATCAATGTCATAAGTCAAGGTTAACCTCAACACGGAAGAATATCCTGAAAACAACAACTGCTGCCTTTGATGAAGTGTCCCCATCCCCCACACGTGTGCAAACAGGGCTGCTCCACGTGTGATTCTGTTTATATACCTTACATATACTATATCCTGTCATGCGTGTGTGTATATATACACGCACAGATAGCATATGGCGTATTTGGACGGCTACATTCCATTGCTTTCATTCTCTGCGTTCTTGGGCGCTCAAATGGCCACACCCTTTCCCTCAGAGGAGCTGAAGCGGGACACATGTTGGGTGGAGGTGGGAAAGGGGGAATGGCGATAGAGTAGGGGTGGGGGTGTGGGGGGGCGCTGGTCAGGTCTCTCATCTGGAACACATCAAGCGTCCCAAAGCATCCCAACATCCCTCATCAGGCCGGGATGGGAGTGGCGAGCAGTCCCGAAGGCTGCACAGGCGCCCGTCCAGCTCTTGCTTCTTCACACGCGCATGGACGTGCATACGCTGGAGACATTGGACATGTCAACTGGTGGGCACCAATCCCGCTTGCCCCCCAGGCCCCCTCCTTCATCGGAGGTGATGATGGGCGACATCTGCTCTTTTATGGGCCTCTTGGACACATCTTGAATGATGAACGTCGACAGCTGCTTCGTTGATACTTCAACATGGAACGAGCGTTTTCCCATCCTTTTGTGGCGTGATCATGTCGCTTTCGTGTTTACAGTCACAGCACGCGAGCATTCAGTAGCAGGCGCAGACGCCTTCTTCAAACTTGACCCGGCCATGCAGCTTTTTGGTGAAACGTGCGATAGACTTCTCAAGGCGCATTGACGGTAAAGGGCAATGGTCAGCCACGACGTTTCCATGGAAAGTTGCCACCAAATGTTTCTTGAAAAGAACGTTTTGCCCGGCACATTTCTATTTTGACAAAAAAGGTTTGTTTATCACGTCATATATGTAGGTGCAAAAACACCATTTTTGTTTTGGGGCCGGAATGACAATTTTCCGATTGAAACGTGACATATTATCTCTTTCTTTTTTTTCCCCCAGAAAAAAAAACAACTTTCCCGTGCAGATTCCATCCACCTTCTCAAGACTCGAGTGCGTGACCAGTGCAGCGTATTTTAAGGCTGTGTCCACTCCCGCAATGGTGCAGCCCTCCCTCTCACAGGTCCGCCGCCCGTCTGCGCACTTTGACAAAATATACCGACGTGGAATCTGAGGCTGTATTTTGTCACCAACAACTTGAAGGAAAGAGCAATGTTTTGCAATCGAGGCATTAGGTCTTGAGGAAAATGCTTTCAATTGTGAGGAGCGTGTTACATTTCGCCAAGAAAGTAGGAACACAGCATTGGTATTTGATAGGGCTTAAAAAAATCCACTGTATATTTGACTTCATGCCGTGTTTTGCTGGAAGAACACCAAATTTTGCCACAA
The DNA here is from genome assembly GCA_901007745.1 of Hippocampus kuda. Taxonomy (NCBI): domain Eukaryota; kingdom Metazoa; phylum Chordata; class Actinopteri; order Syngnathiformes; family Syngnathidae; genus Hippocampus; species Hippocampus kuda. Next base: position 29,702 of record CAAKHF010013741.1, read on the forward strand.
AAAAAAAACAAACAAAACATTTTTTAAACAAAAAAACCCTGTGTATTATTTAAAAAAAAGGGGGGGGGTAGAAATTGCAATTGAATTCTTGTGGGAAAGCACCTTGTTTTCCCCTCGCGAATTTGGAAAAGAGTCAAGAATGGTGTGTGCTGTCATGTAAAGCGAGAGAGAAGCCAGATGAGGAGGGAGTAAAAGCGCTGGATCGATGTGGCGGCCCATTGAAAAACACTGATGCCGTTGTTGCACCCCCACCATGGAATGCAGCAATGCACTTGGGTGGGTGCGGCGTGGGGGGGGCAGTGTGTGGATGGAGGCCGGACGCCCAGCCAAATACTGTCTAGTCTCAGCTTCAACTTCACAGCACTAAATCCGTCCTAGCGTCTGTACTTTTTGACTTGAGTGCGAGAGTAGAATCGGTCTCAGTACTTGCGCTTGGCCAGTCGCAAGTAGCGCCTGTGAGGACTTTTGCCAACCTCTGACCAGTAACGTACAACCTCTGCGTGAAAGAGGCGCGAGTGCCCATTGTGGGCACGCACACGGCTGCTCGCTGTCAAAAGAAGACGTGCACACAACTGGGAGAGCCTGCCTGGAATTTAAAAAAAAAAAAAAGCACCTTCTGATAACGAGCTGACAAGAGTTGATTTTTCTTCCCTGGGAGTTGTAGTTGGGTTTAAGGTGTCGATTTCAAAACAATTTGGAGGAGGAGGAGGAGGAGGAATTCCAAACAGCCCGGAATGGATCGCAGGAGAGGGGAGCGCCGCTTGAATTCCATCGCAACGCCTTTGCAGCCACTCGGACCGTGAGGTCATGGGCTGGCCGGCCCTGGCGGGATGACACGGCCTCAAACAGGAAGCCAGCGGCTAATGGCGAGCACATGTTGGGGATCAGCCCGCTGGCGCGTCACGTAAGAGGCGCTCGCGGCGTCTGTGTCAGATTTATTGTGTTGTCGCGGGCTGGGAGGGAGGCTCCCGCCATTGCTCAGCGCAGAGAAATGAAAGCCCCGCCCCGCCCCGCCTTGCTCGGACCGGGCCATCCGATTCGACGCCCGGGCCGCTCGACCCTTTGGTTGCGCTCGCCGCAGTGCCAGTCTTTGGCTTTAGAAGCGCAGCAGGCCGGTGTGTGGATCTGCTGTGTTCGAGTGGAAACGCTTCTCGGGAAGCCCTCCCACATGGGTTCCACTCCTGCCTGCCGCCTTCCCTCAGACGTGGTTTTGCCGGATGTTAGCGATAGCCGCTCAGTGGTGAAACGCAAACGCAAAAAGACGAGCCCTGCAAAAATGGTTTGGGCTGCCCGGCATTCACTGCGCTTGTACTTGCGAGCCTTGAAATCGAGGCCCCAAAGACAATATGTCTGGATGGTCTCAGCGAGCGCAGGCGACGCTTCACTCGGACGCAGTAAGCGACTGAGCAGAAGTTCGCCTGCGTGACCCGCGAGTGACTGCCGTCCGCTTTCCAAAGGTGAAGGACGAGCGACTCATTCCGCTCTTGCGTCCTCGTTCTGCTGAGACAATTGCGGCCCAATTCCAAACCGTCTGCTCCTTTCCCCGAAGGGCCCCGTTGGCAGATGCAGAATCCGCAGAGAGAGAGCCGGCACATTGCCTTGGTGATCAGAGTTGCCAAAACTCAGCTGGACCCTCCGCTTACTGTAACGGTGTGCGCCTCCGAGCAAGACTCCCATCAGGAGTTGCGACAGAGGAAACCTTTTCGTCTGGGATGTTTGATTTTGAAAGCAACGGTGAAGGGTCACGGGGCGTTCCGTCATTCCTCGGCATTCCCCCGAGTCAGACAGCCCGGTCGGTCCAGCTGCTCGGTGGAGCTCAGTTCGGCCTTCATCCAAAGGCCAGCTGAAGAGTGTGGACGGCAGATCCAAAGGCATGATTCTCGCTGGTCTTGCAGGGCCTCCTTGCCTTAAGGTTGAACTCCGTTCTCTCGCCGCCACCTAACCCGAATTTGCAAGTCTGAAGGTGCCGCACTTTCTCATTTCGCCGACCGTAACAGGAGCAATGACCCATTTACGGTTGAGAAACACAATCCTCGGCCACGAATATCAAACAGTCTGTGAACAAAACAGTCAATGCGGCATGAACTGCTTCTTGCGCTGATCTCACACACCATTGTGGAAAAGAAATCAACGAACGCAAGTTCCATGCGCGGCGTTCATCACCGAGGAGGCTCGTCTCATATGTCAAGGCAGGAGCCCCTGTATGCTAGAATACTTGCCTGCAACTTGAGCTCCCAGCATTGGCCTTCTGCTCTTTATTCGTTCCTTCTTCAGGCTTGCACGTTTGGCCTCCACTTGACGTAAGAGGTGCTTTGGGAAACCGCTGCATGTTTGGCCTTGCGTCGGTGAAAGATGCGCGGCTCCACCGAAGCTTGTCGCACCTTTCCCCGAAGCGCAGCTGGAGAGCCCGATTGTCCCTGGGGTGGGAGGTGAGCTCGATCCATCCCATCCCAGCTGATTTTAGACCAGAGGTGGGATACCCCCCTGGACTGGTCACCAGCGCCGCAAAGCAGATGCAGGCAAGGCAAGGCAACTGTGTTTCGAGGTCACCTTTTCAACAGAGAGCGAGAGAGAGAGAGAGAGAGAGAGCGAGCTCAACGTTCATTGCCGCCAAACTCCGCGCGCGAGCCGCTGAGATCGGACTCCAAAACCAGTCGCCACTTTGCACGAGGGCCTCCGTGACCTTCCGTGGGATGCAAATACTATCGGCGTGGCCTCCCAGAGGAGGAATCGAAAGTCGGGCCAATTCTTGGCGTTCCCACTGAAAGTCCAGCTGTTTGGCCCAAGACTTCCTCGGTGCATCTTAAGTTCGGCCTGGATCCCAAATCCAATCTGGCAGCTGCGGTAACCTCATACGGACCCTCGTGCAGGTGGAGACTCCAGTCCAAACCCCTCTGACTCATTTCAGCTCAGTGCAAGACGCGCGTTACACATGCTGGTGACAGGATTCTCAGCGTTGACCTCATGGCGGTCTTGGTATTGCAGCAACCACGGGTCCGGTCCGGTGACGCTCACAGATTCGGATGGGGCGGCGCGTCGTCGCAAGCGGGACTTTCCCGCATAACCGCCTCCGACGTGCTTCGCTTTTGGCTCAGCTATTTTGCTTGAGGTCATCTTTTCAATGGAACTGAAAGCATTTTTGCGCAAACAAAAAGAGAGTGAGAATGAGAGAGAAAGCACTCTTTGTGAGGCATCCGACCAGCACGTTCATGTGTCAAAGTCCCACGATAAGTTAAGGCGTGCCGGCTTCAGATTTCGCCGCACAATGACTCCGACTTCTTAGTTACTTCCAGACGTGTTTTGCTGTGGAGCGATTGTGTTGTCAGTCAGTGGGCTTGGTGGGGGTGCGCAAAAAAAAGAAGGCTTTTCATACTGTGCGCAAAAGCATGAACAATAGCTTTGAGCAACAAATGACGTTATCTGTCTCGCAAATGTGGGGCATGAAATCCCACCCGTCACCAGACCCTGAATTAGGTCCACCTTTACAATCCCCCGATTTGTGTTTTTCAACATCATTTGGACTCCCGCTGACAGCGACTGTATCGTGGTCATCGTTTGCCGCGCTCCTTTGATGACCAGTCACATTTAGTAACTTGTGCAGACGTCCACAGAATCTGCCTGGCAACAAGCGGCCGTAAACCAGGAAAAACAATTGCAGCAATCTCCATGGTTGCCAATTCTGCTTCCAAAACAAAAAAGAAAAACACAGTTTGGAGATTTTTATTTTCCAATTGAAATGCATATTTACATATATTTTGAAAATAAGGAATCCCCCCCGCGCCCCCTGCGGTTTCCCTTGGCCTCCAAGGGTTCAGGGGAGGTCGTCAATATTTGTCAACTCTGCCCCTTGGAGACTTTTTTGTGATGAATGGCGATTTCAATCAATTGGACTTGACTCCTCGGTGCGCCGCTTGTGTTTGCGGTCTTCCTCTCTTTTCTGGATGTGCGTCGTATTGCGTTTCAGATGCCCCCGCCAGCTGTAGCGGGAGGGACGCAGGGCACCGTCTCGACCCCCGGCCAGTGCTGCGCACCTTCCTCGCCTGTTTACAGACACGCACACGCCGCCGCAATCCACCTGGTGAGCCGCAGGTGCCAAGCAGAGAAGCGCCAACAGGCTCCAAAGGTGACTTTGAGCCACTCCTGTTTTGTTTTGGGGCCTTGCCATGCAAGAATGTGCTGCGGCTCGTACGACGTCACTCGGCTAACGTCGGCGTAGCGTGACCAAAACACAATGCGGCGAGTTAACTCCCACATGTTGGCACAAGCCACCTCTTTCGTTTTTCTTTTTTTTCTGGGGGAGAGCAACAAGGCGTTGTGGACATTTCCCGGGGCGGGGGCTCTGAAGGGCCGGCCCGCTGCTAGACATGTGTGCTCGATAAAGGTTGAGGAGTCAGCACCATCAACTGGACACACCGTACGTGGGCCCGTTGAAGGACTACTCTGTTGGACGTACATGTCCTCGATGAATGTTAACTCCAGTGAACCTCGGCTATTTGCCTTCATTCTTTTTTTTTGTCTCTGGAAATTGCTCCTCTCGTCAGTTACTCACTGAAAGAGTCACCCAGTGTGCAGTTGATGTGCTCTTTCTATGGAATGCCACAACGTAGCCCTGCTAATAGGAAAGTATGAACCGTGTTAAGGAAGTATGTCGGCCCAGCTATGGTCTTTATATTTTGGGGGAGGTGCCAAGTTTAGCCTGGGTCATTAGCGGAAGTGACAGTCTTCCCCGCGTGTGTTTGTATTCGTCGTGCCACACGCGAACATCTGGCACAATTTCTCGAAATCAAATCATCTGTAATATCTCCTTTCAACTCGCATGCACAATCGAAAGCCAGGGGATTCCCGAGTAGGAATTTGTCAAGGTACAATCCCTGCATTCACTCCAATCCAAGATTGCTGATTTTTATGTTGCATTTCGAAGGTGAAACTGCAAGGCTGTTTTTTCTTTTTTATTCTTCTCACTTTCCTCGCTTTGAAAACATTGATATTAAACTTAAACGCCATGCTTCGCCCACATTAGACACCAGAGGCTGAAAACTGCTCGTGTTCAGGGCTCACTTGGAGGGGGGGGGGGTACTTGGTTAGGAATCAATCAAAATATGAAAGAGGCCTGGAATTGACACAAAATGGCCGCTTCGAAACAAAACTTCATGTTGAATTTCGGGCGTGGGCGCTTGACACTTTTCCGTGTAGTCATGATCAAGATGCCCAGTCAATTGGTAAAACTGGTGGCCGTGGCTATTTTTTCCCCCTCCCTCCCTCCCTCTAAATTTGCAAGTGGCCAAATAGGCACACTCCATACCAACAAAGCCATGCCTAATAACAATGGCATTTGAGGCTTTGGCTCATACAAATGTGTTTTTAATGGAAGTGCAATAATGAAGAACGCAGAGGAACACGCAAATCCTTTTGAGTGCCATCCAGATGAGTCGCTCGGGCGGGAAGAGGAGTTTACTTACTATAGGGGGGGGGCAAGTCGTAGTAGTGGATTGGAGTGGTGTATGCTCCGTGATGACGTGCAGGGCCCTGTAGGGCGGTGTTCTCCGGCCCAGAAAAAGTGAGACTGGGGCGTGAGAGCCACATCTGGAGTAGCAGCGAGCAAGGAAGACGAAGGCGCTCAAGTTCGACGGGAGCAAAGACTTCAACCACTTTTTTCTCGCCCCCCACCTTCCCTCCACGGAAACCTTGTCTTTTTGTAAGTTTGGACTATTTTTACGACTTTTGGTCTCCTTTTACTCCCGTGTTGTTGTTGCTTGTCTCCTATCCAAGCAACAGGAACTTCGCCTCCTCTCTCTGGACTTGAACTCGAACTCTTTGGACGTTTTTAAATTATTAGACGGACGGTTTGAGGCGCTGCTTTATGGTTAAATAAAAACGTTTGTTAAAGTTTCCATCGTCGGCTTCGTGTTTCCACGCAGGCTCTTGAACGGGCGCCACTGCTTTTTTCCGCTTCAAAACTTGGGACCTTCTCTGGTTTCGACCTTCCCCTTGACGTCGTTACTTACGTGATCAGATTTCCCACCTCGACGCAAGAGTACGAACGGAAAGAAACACTTAAAACACGACATTTCCCCATAGTTTGCACTTTTTACGTTGGCGACGTGAGAGGATACTTGTCGAAGTAAATAAACATTGCGGTCGTTGACCACAAGTAAGGAAATGTCGCCATCTATCGTCGGAGACCCGCAAGTGCTGTTACTTTTTTCCCTCTCCTCCAAATGTACTTCACACCAATGTCACCTAAAATGTCTCCTTCTGTTTGTTTCCTGGAAGAAATACTTGAAAATGCTGCTCATCCTGCTTGGAGTGCTCATTTTGCACCTGATCATCCTCATCCTTCTCATTGTGTCCACAGCAGCAAGTGTAAGTCCGCATTCTTGTGTTTCTTCTACTCTCGATGACGTCGTTAAGCGAAATTTGATTAACTCTCTTCGGCGTATTCTGTTTAGTTGTTCCCTTCAGAATGAAAGTAGGACTCACAATGCTCACTTTGCTACGTTTCTAACATATACTATTCATTCTTTTTCGCAATAGTATAATCATTTATGATCGTGTGCTACGGCTCTTTTAAAAGGTGCCCTGCATTTTAGTATCATTTAATTTACAAAGCATTGATTTAGACATTTCTGTATATTTGTGAACGGTAGCTGTATTCTATGCCAAACTGTATATTTATATGATGGTGTAGCAGTTCCTTAAAAGTCTTCAGATGAGACTTCTGCCTCGTGCGTCAGTTTATTTCAGATGTGTTTTGGAATATATTTGCTTGGTCTAATCGAACATGTGGTTGTCCGCACTTCTTGCGCTGGCGTGGCGTCGTGAAAACACGTCGGTGGTGTCATGATGACCAGGCCTGGACTGTCGGTGGCAATGTCAGCAAGGACCTGTGGTACAACTGCTTGACCAATGATGTCATCTACCAGTGCACTCCAGCCAGTGATGAAGGTTAGCAAGTGAAAATGCAAACACGTGTGCGTACGGGTGACGATGTACTACGTTGTGCCTGCCAGACTGGATCCAGGCGGTGCAGGCCCTGATGATCCTGGCCGTGCTCTTCTGCTTCTTCTCGCTGATGGCCTTCGTCTTCCAGCTGTTCAAACTGGTGAAGGGCGGTCGCTTCTTCTTCACCGCCATCTTCCAGATCTTGGCCAGTGAGTACTCGCTCGTGTGCCAAGGCAGACTTGGGCAAGGTCGCCCGGTTTCCTGACAAGTGTGAAGCGCCTCTTTTTTCACTCTTCTTGCCACCGTACGCAGACAAAGTGAGCCAAGCAAGGCAACGCATTCAGATAGTTACCAAAAAGAAATCATAAAGAGAATAATAATCATCATGTCGCCGCAGGCAGATGAAAAATTTGGCACATGAATAGGGAAATAGAAAGAGTACTGCTGTGACTACACCACTGCTAATTGACATCATTTACACACGGGCGCAGGCCAAATGAACACATCAAAATAACAATGAACAACCCAATCATTTAAGCTATCCACACTGTATGTATAAAAACATAAATCCGGTCAGTCAGCCAATAATGGAGTCCAGAGGCGCCTTGCGATATGACTGTCCTGACTTAAGCGTTCTTGCAGGCTGTCGTTCAGACGATTTCCGTCCTTTGACTTGCAAGCGAAAATTTGATATCAGAGCGCTGTATGGTGGCAATGATCTCACCTCACTTCATAACAAGCAGAAGTTTGGCAGACTTCCGAGAAGAGACTTCAAACTATGTGAAGCTGATTGTCAAACTAAACATCAAACAAAGAGAATTACACGCGTCCCTGTATGTATATGCCACATAACCTTGCCTTAAAGTCTGTTAGCTTAATGCTAATGCAGAAAGAGAAACAACCTAGACGGGCTAAAAAAAACACAGCATCCGTTTTGCAGTCGATATACTTCTTGAACCAAGAGACGTGTAGACACAAACGCCGGAGCGACACATGAAGACAGATAAGATAACCGCACTCACAGTGCTTTGTCTTTTTGCATCATATGTTAGCGGACTTTTGGAAGTTATTTGTGTCGGTAATTCTCTTTAAGTTTTACAGTAACCTTCAACCGGGAGTGACTTGAAGCAAGCGTTTTAGCCTTTTTTTTTTGAAGAAGAAGAATCGTTCATTGTCTACTAGGATTACATTCCCCCCCCCCCTTAATATTGTGATCGCGATTACATTTGCTAGTTTTATATATTTTTTACAAGGTCCTCTTCCCATGTAGTTTTTTTTTTTCTTCATGAATTCTCTCAAAGGAGTTGTCAGATTGCAATAACACTGCAAACAAATCAGTGGCGCTAGCATTTCATGAAAGAATGACACATAAACGCGGACTGCACTTCTTGAGCTTATCCAGAGCCTTCCCAAAGGAATATTCTTAAAATGGATTCCTTTGCGATTTCAAAATTGCCTGCTACTAGGTTGCAATGTGGATTTGAATGCGATGACGTGTTCAGCCCTACCGCAGACTGTGACGAAAGCAGCAACAAAACATGTGGTCCTCTTTCGGCTGATCCCAGGTCTGTTTGTGATGTGCGGCGCCATCATCTACACGGTGATGCGGACGGACGACTTGCCCGGGGCGCAGTTCGGCTACGCCTACGTGCTGGCCTGGGTGGCGTTCCCGCTCTGCCTCATCAGCGGCCTCATTTACATCGTGCTGCGGAAGAAGGAGTGAGGGGGGCAGAGTGCGGCGGAAGAACACGGCGGGGGAGGACGAAGAGCGCGAGGAGGGAGAGGAGGCGTCGCACTGTGCCTACTGCCCACAGACCAACACCAAACAGACTGACATCACGACGAGAGCGCACGCGTCGCCCAATTGCGTGTCGCGTTCCAAAGTACAAGAGATGTACATAGCGTCTGTGGTTTTTAGACATATTTATAGCATTTTTACATTTACGTGTTGTACATAGTGTTGTTAACATTGTCTCCTCGTTGTTAAGAAGAGTGTGTGTCTCTCACATGTCATGCAGCTGTGCCAAAGAAGTGTCGCTTTGTTCGCCAGATATTATGCTTCCCGTTTTGTTGTCTATTTTTTTTTCTTTTGTGCTTTGAATAATGTGCCTTAGCTTTTAAAAAATATGTTCTTCCCGAAGGAATGCATAGCAATTTTTTTTTCCTGTAACTTGATACTCGAAATGAAGACGTTGCATTTTGATAAAATGGTGCCTTTTATTCTTTTTTTTACTATTCATGAAATGTGTAACCTCTTTCATGTCAGTGTACCTACTCAGCAAGCGTGTCATTCCTGTGATTCCTTCGTTTCAAGTATTGTCAGTATTCTAAATAAACCTTCACTTGATTAAAAACAAGTTATGGTGTTTTTAATAGTTCTCTAATTCATTTGAAGTAGGAATGCTTTAAATCTGAAATGTGCAATGACAACGTAAAATGTCTCCATTGTTGTGGTTATGATTCATGTTCAATGTTCCCTTTTCATTGACGGGAGGCGTTTTGACTGTGCTGTAGTTCTCCCTTCTGACCTGGGGTGTCGCTGTTTTATCACCAAGGCGAGTGCGATCGAGCGGACCGCCCGAACAAGAGCAGACGCGGCCTCTTTGAAATCCAATGACAACTGTTTCAACAACGATGAACAAAATGGCCGCTTTTTCCAGAAAGCCCAAGACTCCAATCGATCTGTGCACGAAGAAAGCAACGTGCTCCGGTGTATTTTTTCTTCTTGTCGAGTAAAGGACGATTTTTAGTTCCTCATTTTTCTTTCCTGAGCGACGCAACATGAAATAGAACCTCGTGGAAGGTAAGAGATGATGACAATTGAGTTGATTATCTTAAAAGTGTACAAGTGGCCCAAATTGAAGAGCCGTACAAGTTCAGGTTCCGTCGGAACAGAATTTTATGTCATCATGCCTAGCGTCCAATGACTGTTGGAAAAGGCTCCTCCCGTACACCCATCGACCCAGTAAAGGATATCGGAAAGGTGAAGGAAAGCAGGGAGAATGAAATCAAAGCATTTCCAAACGTAATGACTGCTTCTGGCCACCAGAGAGGGCCATCGACACACGTTTGAAAGCAATTGCCCCTTTTTTTTATTTTGGAATCTAACAAAGTATCAATACAGTATATTTTCAAAAACGCATTCTCTCGATTGTTCACTGACATACGTGTTGAACAAATTTGCAGCTCTAACATTCATGCTGAAAATGTCAACCTTTCCCCGCACTGGGTTTCCTGTTCAAAACGCACAATAACAGTGAAGCAGTATGACATTAATCTCCTCTCGCCAGCGTTCACGAGTTGGCACCAGTGTGGATTATTAAAAGAGGATTCTACCCGTGATCAAAAGCACTTTTAGATGCGTTACACTTTTGAGCATCAGTGACAAACTTGGAGAATTTTGAGCTATCTGCCAAAATTAGACACGAGGCTGAATTAAAAGTGCATGCAAAGAATATTGCGCAGGGGGAGCATCATGGTTTTGTCCCCTGCTGATCTTTTACGTTTGCTCACAAAGGACACTCTGTAGTTTCTTATGGTTGTTGAACACAACAACAACAACAACAATCGCACACGATCAAAAAGGTTCACCGAGAAAACAGTTGGTCACACAATGCATCATCTGTAATCTTGTTGTGGCCGCAAGGTTGTCCCTTGCTCAATTCGTCCCATCTTCAGGCCCGCCTTAAGATGGAAAGCTATTTGGCATCGTGTAGACATGCTGCGTTGTGAGGACGAGGAAAATATTTGAATTAAAAGTGAACTATAAAACAAACACCTGTGAAACGAAGCAAAAATCAATCTTTGACTCTACATGTGCAATATTACCATTTACCGCTAGATGGCAGGCATGGCTGACTTGTGCTTCCACTGGGTCTCATACTGCACTATAATACGACGTGAGTAGGTCGGAAAAAAATATCTATCTATCTATCTATCTATCTATCTATCTATCTATCTATCTATCTATCTATCTATCTATCTATCTATCTATCTATCTATCTATCTATCTATCTATCTATCTATTCAAGAAACTTGAAGAAACGATTTTGCTTTTTTTAGTGTACCCATTGACTGATATTCTATCTGTTGTCATTTTCAACAAGCGGTCATGACAATTACACTGATGTTTTCTTTGTGAATGAGGAAACTTACAAAATTCAACAGGCGATAGTTGTTTCCCCCGGCTGTATATAAAGCTGGGCCGCAGGCAGAAATCTTCCCTCTTCCCGTCTCTGACATGATGAATAAATAAAAGAGAAGCGATGCAAGACAAACACACTAACTTCCCATCCGCCATCTGTGCACACACAGCACACTCTTTTTACACAAGCTGACTGTCGGCTGTACCGTCACATCATTTTATGTGGCCCGCAAAAGCAAATCAACTTCCATGATGCTCGCTAAAATCTCGACCAAAATGGAAAATTCTCATATGTCATAAATAAGAGACATATTGTCAGCATTTTCTTGTAACCAAATCCCTCATTACAGTAACTTAACAGTTGAATAAGCCATTATTATTGACTTTTCTGATTTGCTTTCAGCCATAACGGCCTTCCAAGGGATACAGTCAGTAAAATGTGGCCCACGACGAAAATGAGTTGGACAGTCCTGGTCTAAGGTTTAATCATGAAAGATTGAAGACAAGACGTGTAAGTACTGTTTACATATTTTAAACATACTGGTACACAATACACCCCATAAATTCTGGGTGTGGGGGGGGGGTGATCCGGCCTCACGGTTTTCACTTTTGCGGGGGTATTTCTGGTCCCTTTTTAGTGTGAAAAACAAAGGATTGCGGTATTGTCACAAAAAGACATGATGATGGTGTACATCTTTCTGCACGCAATGCTTCTTCTGTATTTCGGGGAGAGCAAGTTGTCAAAATGAATGTCCTTCGCAACAGTCGACGTTACGGCAGAGTCGAGGAAAAGTCTGAACTTGTGAGTGAGTCGCGGCTAAGCACGAAACACTTCAGACGCCTCACCACAAACAATAACATCCCAACATCCCTGTCCTCCAAAGAGGTGTGCCCTAAGTGTCTGGAATGTGCAATTTAGTTCGCTAGCGAAGCTATGAATGTTGCAGCATGCACACTCAGACTCACAAGAGAGAATACACCCGCTCTGAAACCGCAACGGGCGGGAGGGTATTCATTGTGCTCCCCGGTTATTCCGAGAGGTCAGTTTGTCGTGGGGTTGTTGAAGCGGCGACGGGACTGGAAGCCTCCCCTGTGCCATGAGCACGTCGGGTCTCGTAAATGGGACGGCGCCGTAAAAGCGCTCCCTCGGCGGACATAAAGGAGTCAACAAAGGCACACCTTTAGCCTTTTCAAACGCGTCTCCCGATCAAAACCACAGCAGAACCTGCAAGGTCCATCAAGGAAGCTAATCTAAGACTCAAGACTTCAGCTCTGTTCTTCTTTCTGGAGCTTTACCTTTTGGACTTGAGTGTCCATTGTGGAAAGCGGCATCCCCAAGCTCTAAGTCTCGAGAGCGAGTTTCTTCCTAGGCCCTCTCAGTGTCATCTTAAAGTTGAGTTGAGTTCAAGTGTAAATGTGCTTGTCATTTAAAAGCTGGAATTGACACGGAATGCACAACCCATTTTGGGAAGCCATCGGAAATAGCTTCAAACTGTTGTGACGCTGCCAGTATGTCTGAAAGGAGCCATGGCCATCTTTGTATTTCTCCTCTTTGCCGTGACTGACATCCTACTGCAGTTGAAAAAAAAAAACCACCCGATGTGTCATGTCCCATCACTAATTCCTGTTTGTTTAGAAGTGTGCGAGCGACACGGAAAACTTGCCCGGCAGGCGTGGCCCAACGTAGCCTTGTTGAGGTCAAGTCAAAACACAATGCAAACGATAAAGATGGAGAGCGAGGCTGTGCTATGACTTTTGCCTTCAAACTAAATGAAGAAAACTTGAGCGGGCACACTTGGTGTCTGTCTTAAGCAGCGTGGGCAAAGACTAATTGAAGCACAACAAGCTGACACATTGTGGCCATGGCCGTGTTCATTCGGAGGACGAGCGGGGAAAATGGACAGACGGCAAGTTTGGTTTCGTGGCCCCTCGCGGACACGCTGGATGTAACTCAGTAGATCGGTGGCCACATGCGCTCCGTGTTGAGGGCTCATCGTAAACGCTCACTATTTGGGACTCCACTCAACAACCGGCCACGGAGCTTTTGCCCCAAATCCATCCTCGCCAAAGGCCAAGCAGTCACTTGCAGGAGACGGGGTCGCCCCCTCCAAACGGCCTAACTCAAGAAAGCCGACAACCGTTTTAAACTGTTTTCGTGTCGCGTGTCGGCAGCGGTCGCCATTTCAAGCATCCAGCTGACAATCTGGAAACAAAAGCTCTCCCGAGCAAGTAAAGTGGACCTTTTTAGGAGCATGTGTAGCCTTTTCGCAGACTATTGTATCAGCGCGGGGATAATTGAATTAGCCTGCACTGTCGCTGCCGATAAGGAGCGCGTGGCGGCGACCCGCGCCACGGGTCACCGCTCTCCGCCTACGACCGGCGAGGGAGACGGCAATTGTTTAACTGTGCAACGGTAATAAGTGGACCTCTCAGAGTTAATGCCCGGCCGCTGTAAATGTGTCTTGACGTGAACTGGAAAGTGTGTGCGTGTGCGGCAAGGAGGACACGATGCCCCGAACTGAATCCTAATCCCCTCCTCCACACGCCACACGCAGGAGGACCTGGTGGCATTTCAGGTTAGTTTCATGACGGACTCTCACTTGTCCCTCGCTTTCAACGTGAGCGAGAAAACTTGCCTCATATAAGATTGTGATTGGCCAATCCAGCGCATGCCCCGCCCCTAGCCCAGATTCGGCCGGGACGGCCCACCGCCGATCCTCATTCGGGTCGGCGGTGTGCAAAATGAATCGATGATGTCATGTGGCCAAGTGTAGCGACTCCGTTTTCAAGTATTCAGCCGCCGTCGCGCTGACAAGGATTATTCCTGTGTGCTAAAGCAAGAATCTCGTGGAGTTTAAAATCCCTATTAGACGCACGAGCTGGATGATGTCGGTTGTTCTTGGTCTTGATTGATAACTGATGAAATGGCAATTAGCCTCATTAGCTTCGGTGCTAGTCTTCAGATGGAAACCAGTCTGTGGCATGAATAAACGCGACAGAACAAAAGTCCGGTGGCGTCATCGGTCAATCGACTCTGTCTGAGCTCGCGTCTCGTTGCCGTTGACGACTAAAGTTTTGACTCTCGCTGTCACGGCGTTCTCAGTCGAACGAACGGATGCGTCATCGGCATCCGGCTTCCCGTCCGTTTCGAGTTGGTGCGGCAACTCATCGGAAAATGGCAGATTTGGCGACTGCGGAACAAAACTGGAGCTCGTCATGTCGCAAAGTGACGGCACCCCGCTGGTGCCATAACAACACAAGGAATTCCAACTCGATTGCGCTCAAGACGAATCGGGCCCTTGATTTTGGCAGCTTTTGCAACAAAGGATGGGGGCAGGGTGGCTGGGGAGGGGACACAAAGGGCAAAACTCCTTCACACGGCGAGATTTTTTTTTTCTGACGGTAAACAGAAAGAGCCGTTTTATGGTTATGCGGGAAATCATCCGTCCGTTATCCACATCAATTTGCTAAAACGGGAGCCATTTTGGTTGGGCCGCCAACGTGGAATCTCAAAAGTAGACGACCTTGACTCAATGCATACTCAAGCGGCCCTCGTGAGAAAATCAGCTGTCACCTCTATTATCACTCACTTGCAACTGGAAACCGCCAGACTCATCAACAACTTATGGTTGCTTTTAAGAGAGTGGCTTCAGGCAAAAAATGGCTTACGTGTGGTTGAAATGCCAGGAAAAGCCCTGCTTCGTAAAATGTGACCTCCCCCGCAAAACCCCAGGGCCTTGGGTTTGAAACCTGCATGCCGCTTTGAGGCAATGTAGTGCAGTGCTACGGGCTCGTCCTCCCCAAAGCGACACTATCCAAAATAGCCCCATCTATGACAGTCCCCGTGTCAATATGCAGTTGGTGCGGGATTTTGGGCCAGCTGGGCACGGCTCAGACAGGACCACCCACTCCAGATTAGCCGCGACTAAAAAGCCAAATAATCCCACCGAGGGTCCCGCGTTGCCCTTCCCTGGCCAAATGGTGGCCTATGAAGGTGGTGCACGCAGAGTAGGGGGCTCCGCACACCTCATTAGGGAGAAAGCAGGATCAGAAGAAGAAAATCTCTGGCCGTGTCTGAGATGGGCCAGCTCACAAGATTTTATTCTCCACTCCGACCGGCCTCAAGATTAGGGACACCTCCAATCCAATCCAATCCAATCCAATCCAACAGCGAAAGATATTGATTTCATGGAAATGTAACCAGTGTGGTTATGTATGCAGCACTGCAGGGCGACGCAACTGCTATACTCCTACAAAAATCCTCCACGAAGCATCCCCAGTTGGTCCAGAATGCTGCTGCTCGCCTCTTGAGAGGGAACACCTCACTCCGACCCTGGCATCCCTTCACTGGCGACCGATACAATTTGGAGTGTTTTTGAAGATTCCGTGATTTGTTTTCAAATCTCCAAATGGCCTCGCATCCACCTGACCTCTCTGAGCTCCTGCCCGTTGCCGAAGGTCTGCAGGGGACCAGACACTATTCGAGCTACCCCACCCCCCTACATGACACACAGCGGTACACCATCGCGTCTCCAGCCGAGGTGGAGACAATCTCAGGGATGAAGTTGATGGAAGAGACTGACTCGAGGGCAATTGTGGCACTCTTTGGAAAACATATTTATTACGTCATACAAATGACACCATTTCACCTGTGATGAATGCGTCACGGCGAACGACTGGAGACAGCCATTGGGCGGCCGCTCGACGCGTTTAGCCATCGTGTCCCTGTGAAGCGAATACCGCGGAGCCCGAAAGTTAGCGGAGGAGATGTGAAATTGTGCTCTTGAGTTTCGCAGCTCAGTCAGGTTGAGGCGAGGCCAAAGGCAGCTTGGGAGAGAGTGACTCCAGCGACTTTGTGCTTTGAGGAAGAAAATTGTTTGGTCAATGGAGAGCAAACAAACTAGTAAAGTGTCACATTTCCCCGAGGGCGCACCGCTTCTCTCTCAACCCTAAAACAACAAACATTTCAAGACCCTGTCAAGTGAATTCACAGTTGGCTTTTGTTCAAATACGTTTCACGTGTGGCACCGGTCAACAGCGGCTTTTCATCACAGGTGGCTTGATGTCTCCCTGAATGTGTTTTTGCCGTTGATTTTAAAACCATGTCTTGACTTTATTTTCTAGCAGATCAGGATTTTGAGAGAATTCCTTTTTATTTTATTTTTTTAAGCTAAGTAAGTTTAACCTACAACATACGGATTTCGCCACGTGTTGTGGAGAAAATATTCCATCTAATGCTCAACCAAACCTATTCATAAAAAATTATGGAATGTATTCCAAAATATTATTGTTTTCATGATGATGAAAACCTGATGTGCTTGAGAAAAAAACGGGGGAAAAAAATCAGAGCCAAAAGTTAACTTGTGTCTCTGATTTTTTAAAAAAATCTTAACCAGTGTGATTGATCAAAATGTGCTTTTTGCCACTCCTTTGTGGAGACAGAAATTGAAACGTTTTTTTTTCCCCACCATTTCACTTCATGATTTAGTTGTTGTTGTTGTTGGGGAGAGGGGCGTGGTCAAAATTCGGCCAGGTGACCTGCTTGGGCCCTGACATGAGTCGTCCCTCCCCCGCTATATAAATCCGACTTCATGGCCAGCGTTTGCATTGGTCGAACTGATTTAGAACGCCTCGTCGCTGCAGCACGGAAAAGGTCCGCGCTCACCAGGCAGGAAATGTTCCAACCACTGGACTCTTGACGTCGACATGTTTTCAAAAAGTAGCCATGCATAGCGGAAGGAAGATGCTAGAAGAATCTGTTTTTCAAGGTTTAAGTGGTGGAATTTGATAGAGAAGCGCTTGTGCGTTTTGGCTACGTAGCCTGCAATCGATTGCCTGTATTTCACCTTTGAAGTTGTGGCTGGGGGCCACGTCATCTAATTTTTGACACCAGACCCCCCCCCCCCCCCCCCCCCC
>CAAKHF010013741.1:46723-56929 GCA_901007745.1 Hippocampus kuda
GGCCCGGGGTTTTTTTTTTTTTTCCCCACCCCCCCCCCCCCCCCCAGGTATTACAGTGGGGCAATCCCTGATCAGGCGTAAACTCGGTTACACAGCTTAGCAATTTCAGATCATAGCAATAAATTATGATAAAATAGACTTCTGAACTCTGTACGTAGCTGGCAAATATACGAATTGTATAAAATAAAATAAAAACAACAGAGATGCGCGCACACGCACTCGCAGCTTTCAGTCCCAGCCA
Source organism: Hippocampus kuda (assembly GCA_901007745.1). Lineage (NCBI taxonomy): Eukaryota > Metazoa > Chordata > Actinopteri > Syngnathiformes > Syngnathidae > Hippocampus > Hippocampus kuda. Next base: position 46,965 of record CAAKHF010013741.1, read on the forward strand.
AAGTCATGACCTGTCATCTGGTAGAACTGGCTGTTAAAGGGCTTGTAGAACTCTCGTAGTCTCTGCACCACCTGCGGGTCAATGTTGGGGTGGGTTCGGCCCTTGGTTTTGCCCAGGCAGTGGGGTTTGCCGTTGCTCTCCGCTCGCTTGAGGCAAGGGAAGCCCTTTGCCGGGTTAAAGTGGAAGTGCTTCTCGGTGATCTCTCTCCTGAGCCCCAGAAAGTCCTGGACCCGCGCCACCTCCCCGGCAGGGTCGCTGATCAGCCGCTCGCCGCTGACGAACAGCAGTTGCTCCGCGGGGAAGTATCGGAGCCAACGCTCCAGGTGCTTGGCGTACATGCCGATGCGAACGGCGCTCCAGGCCGCGTCGATCGCGCCCGCCGACGTGTTCTTGAAGGTCAGGCTTTCGAAAGACGGAATGTCCGGCTTCTTGGAGCGGGTCTGCGTGTAGTCCGACACGGCTCGGGTGACCGGGTCTCGGACGACCACGATCAGCTTGGTGTCTTTCGACATGGCGTGGATCCGAGCGGGGACCTCCTCGGTGACGTAGTAGCTGGGCGTCTTCTCCATGGTCAGCTGACCCTCGGAGGACTTTGGCATCAGTTCCCTGCAAAAGACAGAAATGTCATCAGCCCCGACGGCGCGGGCCTTGCTGTCGCTCAAGTTGTTGCCCGAGCAAGACGGCGAGCCACCTTCTTCCGAGAGCTGCTAGGACAGGGACATACAAGGCGGAGTCAAATTCTGTCCCGACAGCGTTCCCGCCCGCTGTGACAAGGGCTGGCGCGGGAGCTTCCGAATAGGAAGACCGTCGTCTCTCCCTGCTGCTTTTCAATCCAGCGAGAAGCCTGAATGGCTTTTCCGATCTCGCGTGGAAAGACCGCGCACCTTCATGAGCACACCCAAAGGACGGCGGAGCCCCGAACGGGCGGCATGACGCTCCTTCATGTCACGACTCGCCACCTCTTTGTCGTCTCGGTTTTCTCTGTAATTCCCCGTGGAGATGGTTGAGATTGGAGCAATTTGTGGAGGCAGACCACGGGAGCCGTTTAGTCCCGTGACGGCCTGTTGGTCTTGACCCCGGCTGCCTCCAAATGCCCCCTGTTCACCGCAGCTCTGATTGCATCATGGCTAAGGGAAGACGTGGGGGATTAGCGTGAAGCCAAACACGCTCCTGCATCCGAGCCAGAGCGGTGGCAACAATTTATGGCCCAACAAACAACTCAACTCACGGGAGCTGGCGTTTCGCTTCACAGTGGAAGTTGTGGCCGGGAGGGAGCCAAGTACGACTCGTAGAAGACTGAGCTTTCGGGTACTGTATTTGAACGTGACTTGATTGCTGGTTTGTTTTTCTGCCGTACAGGGATTGTTACATTTGGAGACATGACCTGATGACCCCCAAAGCCGGAAGCTGTTCCCGGCGTATGTTTTACTTGCGCATCAGCGCACGTTGGGTCCAGTGATTTTTGGAGCGTTACATCATACGCTAATGACTTTAATGGTGGACACTTTTTGGCTTTGATCGTAAGCTAATGATCACCTGGGAAAAGGGGTGGGCCCGCCTTGTGAAGGTGATGACTGTCATTTATGTGTCGGTACACGCTCGAGCGGCGTCAACCTCGCCTCTTCAAACACAGCGTTTTCTTAATATCGGAGATCATAAAGCAAAGCCGAGTTGAACATGTTTTGCCACTGTTAGCGTCAATGGAAAGAAAGAAGTCTGCTCACATGCGGGCTCCTCATCTCACCGCCATTGCCCGTCTGATGATGGAGCCGGCCGGGTTGTATTTGAAATGGTCGTGGAGATATTTCAGGGAAAGCCGTCAAACGCAGCCAGTGGAAACGCTGAGCGAGTTCATCACGAGACCTTGCTCCCGCTTGCGGCATTTCGCTCTTCATGCGCCGGGCACGCCAAAACGCCCACCGACGCTTGAGCGGACTGGGATGAAACTGACATGAGGTGCTTTGCCCACTCGCAACTTGAGATGCGAAAGTTTGCACACGACACCGAAAAAAAACAACAAAAAACAACATTGAACATTGGCCGAAAACTTCTCGGGCACGCTGTTCGATCGGATGTTCCCGAACAGATGAAGGTCACGCAAATGAGCACGCTATCAATGTGCAAATAGTCCTGATAGAGAGCTGTGCCATGGGGGGGGGGGGGGCTGTGTCATGTGTTGAGATGGACAGATCAATCCCAACCTCCCTCCCATTGCCCCACGAGGGGCCGTTATGTGGAGATTTCCGTTTCGATGATCAACATATTTATTGTGACATATGATAACAAGCACTTATGTGTGCTCATCTAAAAGTCCGTCACGGTTTTCTTGGAAACGAGATGCTCTCTGTCTCTTGACGCCTTGGTTGAACGTCGGTGGTCAAGTGTCACGGAATAAGTTGCAGTGCCAAGGCCCAAGGCTGGGGTGGGAACGTGCGAAGAAGCGCCCTGCGTGTTTGTGTTTGGGGGGCTCACCTGTACCAGTCCAGGCCCTTGTGGTAGTTGCGGTCGAAGAAGTGCGGCTCTGCCCCCGCCGCGCGCACGTCCGGGTGCAGCCGCAGGAACTCCAGCAGCGCGCGCGTCCCCCCTTTCTTCACGCCGATGATGATGGCCCGCGGCAGCTTTTGACTCTCGGTCTCATTGAGGGAAGACGACGCCCCCCACTCGTCCGCGTCGTTGTCCGCCGCGTTGCGGAGCAAGTCCCGGGACGGACGCGCCGAGGACCCGCCGCGCCGGGCGTCCGCGCCCGCTCCTCCGCGCTCGTAGCCGAGCGCGGTGGCGGTGGCGGTGGCGGTGGCGCCGGAGCCCAAGCAGCAGTAGACCACGTAGAGCCACAGCGACAACATGATGCACACCACCAACAATTTGTTCTTGGCGTGGGCCGCTGGCGCAACATGGAGAGCGAGGAGAGCCGGACTATATTCCATAGGAGCGAGTCGGCGTCCAAGCGGCGGCGGGCATCTTGGCAAAGTGCGCCGAGCTCGCCAAACTTTCAGAAAGTGCTCCTTTGCCTCCCAAACGGGACCGTCGACGCGCGGCGAGCGCGCCTCACTTGCCGTCTGGCCCGCGAGCGAGCGGAGTCGCGGAGTCAGACGTGACTCGCACGCACGCGCACGCTTCCGGTTTACCCCTTCAAAGTCGTAGCCGACCGGAGGAGACGCGTCAAAGCGTCGTCGTCACTTGCAGCCAAACCAATTGATCGGGAAGCGCTTGGCGTGCGTTTAAGCTGTTCCTTGGTGTCGAGTGCCACTTCAACGCCATCTCAAGCCACCGAACTCAATGCAGCGTTTTATGTTGAAGGTTAAACGTGCTGCGCGAGTGGGAAGGAACCCAAGTCCTCGGTGCGGGGCGGTGGGGGAGCTCACACACACCCACTGAGTGATTGTACTAGAGGAATTAATTGGTGGTGTAAATCGAAAGAATCGATCAAATGAAGCAAACGCACCGTGTGGGGTCTTTATTTGATATGGGGCCACCTTCCATTTTGCGTATTTGTCACTTTTCGAGCCCCATTTATTGTTATGGCCCGTTTTACAAATGTGGCAGCCTGGACGACTCGTGGAAGTTTCGGGTTCCAATCCCAGCTCCCGCCTTCCAGTGTGAAGTTCGCGAGATCCCCGCGAAGATTTTCCATTTTAAAAAGGGACCCCATTCAAGGTCTCTCTCCCAAAGTGCGCCGGTGTCGGCTTGACCGCACCTGACCCTCAGGAGGGCTACGGAAGGTGGACGGCTTGATTCTTGGGATTTCAAATGTCATCTTTAGAAGAAGTAGCCGCTGCTCGCCTGCACCAGCAGAATGCACTTTTATCATCGTGTGTCAGCTGCCTTTTGTTTGGACTTGACACCTTCCCCGCTGTCGTGTTGTGTTGTGAGTGTTCCGGCCAGTCGGAGGTCAGTGACCTCAAAAGAGCTCCTAATTGCACGTCCGCACACGTTGCACGCGCGTTTGTACGTGAGCAAGTACCGTACGCCGTACGAGTGCATCACACGCGGCCATAAATGTTAATGGTTGACCGTGCCAGAAGGGCGCAGCCCAGCACAGTCACGCCGAGGACGCGTGAGGCTGTATCGGTAGTGTGAGAGCCGCGTGTGTCGTCTCAGGCTGGGGTCGTAGGCCCGTGGCTCCAGCGCACCCCTGAGTGAGCAGAGGATTAGCAGGATTAGCCCCTGAGCAGCCGTGTCAGTCAGCGATTCAGCAGCCCCCCCCCCCTTCATCTAAGCCCCTTATCACATCCCTCAGACGGCCATCGGAGATATGCACTCACGAGCCGTTACATGAGCTACACCGGCACAATACGGAAAGAGCCGCATCCAAAACCGTGCCCTTATTTCACGATCTGCTTTCGGTGGCGCAGGTGTATCGTTGCGATATTTGAGGAGACGATCATAAAAAGAAGAATCGCGGAAGGATGACAATGAGCCTCCGCTATATGCTGGTTAACTCTGTGGTGTGGTGCAGATATTCTTTTTTACACTTTACAGGCAAGCCTGAATTTAGAGTTGCACGCTATATGCGCGCTGTCAGCTTGTGTCACAATATTACGGGCAGCATTTAGCCCCCGTTCGATCTCGTTAAATGTAAAAGCAAAGAAGGGCCTCTCCTTAGCAGCCAAAATAAACAGCTGTGAGTCCTGTTGTACGCTCTGATTGTGTGTGTTGCTGCTTCACGTAGGGTCAAGTAGCAGTTCTTAGAAGGCTTGAGATGATCATCGCATCAGTGCTCATTTCCATAAACCCATCGATAGCATTTTGCACGATGCTAGCAACCAGTTAGCGGACCTTTGTTTGACGAAATGACATTGCTTGGTTGAGCATTTTGCCGGGGCGATACCATTTTTGAATTCTCTGTCGTTCTTCAACTGGGAGTGAAAAACAGCTTGAAGCCTTATTTAAAGAGCCAAAGCCCAATTTAATATGACTTGCTGCGGTACATAGCAGAGACATGACAAGGAGAGTCAGTGAAAAAAACACCAAAAAAAAAACCCCAGACACAACAACAGACGCAGCCACTATTTTGACGAGTGTTGACATATGTGAAGTGCTACCGTGACTACTTGCTGACTTCAGTGTTTGAGTCTGCTGCATGCTCCTTGTGAGTGTTTTCATTCTGTATTTATGTGGTTGTCTGTCGTCCTCTTCAGTGAGCGGCTGTTGGTCACTTGGCTTTATACGTGGCCCCCTTTTTTCTTTTTTTTTTTTTTGCTACATACAATGCTGTCGACTAGTCTGGCTGCTGCCGTTTTCACCGTTGCAATCGGCCCCAACGATACTATGCCCAGCGGGGTGGGTCGCACACTGTTGCGGTCATCTGCAGCCATGCGTTTCTGCATGATGATGTTTGGCCGTCGACAGCAGCCGCCGCTTTGTAGTCAACCCGGAACGGAGGAGACCGCGGTGGAGTCATCCAGTCGCGAAAAGCGCCTGATGCCGATGTCAAAGATCTTAAGCGGCTCTCATTGGGCTCGAGTGGATGAGCTCATCTCATCCCAGAGAAGCAGCAAAGGAATCCAAAGAAGAGCAGCGGGACCCAAACCGGGTCTGCGACATGCCAAGCCCCGCCGGGCCTTATGGGCAGGTCGCGGGGCCAGCCAAGACGCAGATCAAGCCGCCGCTCGGACTCCCTTAAGGTCTTTAACTGCGGCTGAGGCCGATTCCAAATGGCTATAAATTCCCCATCTATCCTCTGTTCGGGGAGAAGCCGTGCGCAGCCTGAGAGGATTTCCTCTCTTGATCCCGCAGAAATGCTTTGATGATCCCTCACTGGCTGTCCTTCTGGACACGAAGGCAGGAAACGTGGTGGCAGGTTGCGGGGCTCACGCGGGCTTAGCGGCTCGGCTTCTTGCCCAAATCTGGCACAAAACCCAGGTGAGCGACAAACGGCGCTCGTGCGTGAGCCCACACCGAGACGGCGGTGACTTTTTGATGGTTTCCGTCGGGGCGGGAGCTGAAGATGCCGATGTCGTCCGTGGCTGGTTGCCTCCCCTTTCCTTCCCCAAAGTGGCGCCGCTAATCCAGATGAGGCACTTGAAAGGCACAAATCCATTTAGTCCAATAGGAGCTGTGACATGTAATTCGATTGGCCTAAGCGCTTTTGAAATTACCTTCGACTGGCTTGCCCTATTTTCATGTTCGTTTATGACCTTGCTTGAAACTCTGATCTGCTTCACGCACAACTTTGGAGAATGATCTTGCTAAGTGCCGCGCTCGTTTGGGGTGGCTTTTCATTGTCTCGCTCGCTCTCGGGCGGTAAGGCCCGCTTAGGCCCAAGGCGGCAGTTGCCGGACACGCGTCTCGGCTCTCGTCTTCTTGGTCTCGGTTTGCGGAAGGCCCAATTTCCCCCCGTCACCGACAAACATCTTTTCGGCTAAGTCAGATGACGCTAATTATTTGGTCTTGGTCATCGTGATTCGTGATGGGAAATTTTCATTGCGTTTCAAGCCCTACGAGCGGATGAAGCTCATCCGCTCCGACAGGTCCTACTTTTTCACAGCGGCCGCCACCCGCGCTGTGCTTTTGCACTCGGCGCTCGCCACAACCTTGGCTGAGGGTCTTGTCTGTCGGTGAGGGCCTGTGTGGTCCCAGTGCCCCGGGCCTCGTCTCTCACCTCCACCTCAGTCTGGCAGGATGCAACTGGAAACTGAACTGAAGTCAAACTCGCTTTATTTTATGTCTCCCCCCCCCCCAAAAAAAAAAAAAAAAAAAAAAGAATTTCCCTCACAAAATGGCTTCATATCCTGCCAGTAAGGATTGTTGACCGCAGTCCCGATCAGTTGTCGAGTGTGCTGCATGTGCGCCCTGAGCGCCTGACTGGCAGAAGTGAAGTCAACCTTGTTTTACGAGCGGGGTGCGGGGGCGCCCGGGGAAGCGAGAAGACCAACGCGATAAGAGGCACCTTTGGTCAAATGACAGGCTGCCGGCAGCTCTCGACGGAGTTCAGCGCCGGGTTGAGGGAAGCGAGGTCGCTCCGTCATCTCCACTCGGCGGACGCTTCCTGCATTCCTCCGCCGCCGAGTCATCGGGATGAGAGGATGATTATTGCTTTGGGCCCGGCCTCTGAAATAACAATTAGGTGGCGTTTGGAAGCACGCCGCCAAGGACTTGGCGCTGCAACATACGGAAATGTACTCGATAAAAGGAGACGGGAGACGATACAGTCAACCCCCGCCACCGGGGCGTCTCTCTCAGCTTATTTGGGAACGCGACGAGGCGGGCCTAATGGAAACACGGACCTCTGACAGGCACCCATATTACAGGTCTTGGCCACTTGACGTACATCAAATGGCAGTCAAATGATGGGTGTCAACGTGGCCTTTTAAGACGCTAAACACAGAGCTGATGCGCACCTGAAAAAGCTCGCCCCTTTGTGGTTGGTCAATGGCGATGAAAAAGCCAAATCTCTTTTTCAGATTGCGGACATATGTTTGAGAATTGCGGCTTTTGTGGTTCTTCACAGGGACGCACGCCCACACCCGCATGCCGCACCTGATGGTGCAGAACACTCAGCGCGCAGACTCCCGAGCCCGCCGGTGTGCCACAAATCAATGCATGCACTGAGAAAATATGGAACTAGGTTTGATGACATCAATACAGAAGGGCGGACACATTTATTAGAACGGCTGTCGTGGAAACGAGAAGCCATCATCAGGGACACGACGTGCTTTCACGGGGAAGCTTTTGTTTTCAGTGAGCACAATTTTAAACAGGAACGGAATGAAATATGTATGCGCGTGTGTGTGTGTGTATACATGCATGTGTGTTTATATATCGTGAACGCGAGCGTTCAAGCTGAACACCAAGCAGAGCTGCACTGGATTTCGTTCGTAGTAGTTGTACGTTTCATTCATTCCGTCACTGCGCTCCCATCATCTTTCCCCATGAAAATACATTGAAACCATTGGAGACTCCCCTAAAAGCACAACCCAAATTTTTGTCATGGTTTTTTTTTTTTAATCAAAAATAGCCCGCTGCAATATTGTGCCTATTCAAATGTCTACTACCGAAATTTAATGTAAAGAATGTTCCTTTTTTGGATTTTCCGCATCATTTTTGAATTCAGGAGTGCTGCCGCTTCAAATGTGCACGCATTGGGCACCGGGGGGCAGTGTCAGGCTGAGCTCCAAAGATACAGTACCGTCAATTGTGACGTCACACCGGCCCAGTAAACCGGCGTAATAGTCGTTGTTGTTGTTTGTAGTCAACTTTAACTGGGAGGGGCACTAAAGTGCTCCAAAGCTCTTGTTCGAAATGTTGTCTGCCAAACTGCCGCTTGTTGTTGCGCAAAGTCACTTGCGTCGAGTGCTCATTTCTCCCAGTTTTTGTTCACAAGTCAGAGGACAAAAGTCAGCCAAGCAACGTTTCGTGACAAACTTGTAAGTCACCACAAGGAAAGGCGGACTAAATCAATCGAAAACGAGCCCGTCTTCATCACCACGTCGTTGAGCGCAGTGGATTGAAAAAGCTCGAGTTCCACCGGGACAACAGCGCTCTCTTGTGGACAGTGGCGCTCAGTGCTCGCTGACTGTCATCGCCACGCTTGAACACGTGACCGAGTTGAGCTGTCATTTTCAGTGTCGTACCGAATCCCATTTCAAGCGGTCGTGTTCAATGCGGTTGCAGCGACACACGAAATACGCTAGATGGCAATATTCGCTTTCTAAACGGCCGTGTTAAAAACGAGCGCACGGGGTCATGTCCGTCTCAAAATGAAGCCCAAATAACGTCTCCGCCGCATGCGCGTCTGCCAATATCCATCCAACCGTCCATTTTCTCATCGCTTTTAACCTCGGGAGGGTCGCGGGGGTGCTGGAGCCGAAATCCCAGCCGTCTTCGTATTGGGGGGGGGGCCCTCGACATCATCTGTTGAGGTTGTTGTGTGGGGGCGATTTACAAGTAACGCGGTGCCTTGAGCGCAAAAGTTTGTTGGGATGTCGGCCAGACTCCATCTCCCACAATGCATTGGCGCGCAGCCGCTCCTGCTTGCTTTCTCTTTCTGCTTGCCTTTGCGTGTGTGTGTGTGTGAGCGAGAGAGAGAGAGAGAGCATCTCCGGCACGGCATCCTTTTGCGGCCAGGCGGCGCGTGAGCTCGACTCACCCTCGCGGTGCTTTTCGGGCCAGCATGGAACGGCGGAGCGCGCGTTTTCGGGGGCGGGCGCAGGAGGCGACGGGGACCGTAAAACCGAGACGCTTGGATTTGGGTTGTCGATGCGCCTCTTGAGAAGGGCTCGCGTTTTTGTGGCAGGTTTCGCCTTTGCGTTCCTTTCTTTACCTCTTCTTTGAAGCGGCATCGTTCCGTCGCAGCCATGCGGGCCGCTCGGCGCTGATCGCGGCCCGTTCAAGATGAAGAAGCAGTTCAATCGGATGAGGCAGCTCGCCAACCAAACGGTGGGAAGGTAAGAAGCGCGCGGCCCCGCCTGCGCGCCGTTCCGCAGCGCCGCCCCGCCTGCTCCCAAGTTGCCGTTTCATCGCGCCTCATTCGCATCGGCGCCTTCGTCCAAGCGCGAAGGTCGTCGGCGCGTGGGCGAGAGAGAGAGAGAGAGAGAAAACGCGCTACCGCAGAGGCAGCGCGCGTGTGGGAGGCGCATTGCCCCCCACGCGGCCTGCCCGCGGAAAAGCTGGCCGCATCCGACGCGCCAACCCGAGCGTGCATCGGACACGCCGGCGTGTGCGTTTCTCGCCGACGCGCGAAGAGGATGGCGCAATGTTTTCATGACGCGGTCAGCTGTTTGGAGGGGAACCACCCCCACCCCGGCCCTCCCCTCACGCCCTCGCGACCGGCGTGCATGCCCGGGGCGTCAGGTTCCCCGAACGTCGCGTTTGTCCTGCGTCACTCTGTCACCGCAGTGCAAAACGACGCCACGTTTTGGATTTGCTTTGAATGCATTTCGACATTCGACCCCTTTCGGTGTGGCTCGACGTTGATTACAGCGACTTGCTGAACGCACCGCAGGTTCCCCCCCCCCCCCCCCCCC
>CAAKHF010013742.1:0-10617 GCA_901007745.1 Hippocampus kuda
AGGTGGGGTGCAGTTATGGCAGTTAAATTTGGGTGCCTGGCTGAAGGAAACATGAGGCGGGAGCACGTTTTGACGCGGTCCGGGCGGCACGGAGCCCTTGAAGGTGCGTAAATATAATAAATGATCTCAAAGTCAATGAGTCAAAGTCAAAGTCAAGGTCAATGAACTTATTGACCTTATCCATGTTTGTATTTACATTGCACTTAATTGAACTGTGTTTTTTTCTCTTAAACTTTTCTCTTTCTACCTACAATCTTGCTGCTGAAGGCTGTAAATTTCCCCAGTGTGGGACAAATAAAGGATTATCTTATCTTATCTTATCTTAAAGGGACGTGTTTCGATAGCTTTTAAGTGTTTTCAAAGAGTCATTACGTGTAACATGCAATTTGGCTTCTGTTATGCAATGACTCGGTCCTCACGCTCACAATTTAAAATGGCCCAGTCCTATTGAACAATTTTAACAGGAATTCAAATTTGAAGGGCCCTATTTTCGTGCCCAGCATGAGTCGTCATCAAACTGTGCGTGTAGGTGGGACAATTTTTCTTCTTCTTCTCTAAAGGCGTGTTTGCGCTGTTGTAGGAGCGAACACAGGTCGACATTTTGCCATCCGATGCAAGCGGCTCGCCTCATTCGCGTTCAAAGCAGTGTTTAAAAGGAAACTGCAAGATCTCCACATGTAGAAGATGCAAAGTCAACCGCTGTGAAGTGAGCACTTGGAGACCACTTTGTCAAAACTGAGGTGAAGATGAAAACATCAAAGACATTGATGGCCTTCCGACCTTTGTGTGATGCAGAACATTGACAAGTAAACACAGGCTCTTTGGATGATTAGTTTCTCTTTGAAGCCTTCCATAATCTTTATAGAGCGGGTATTCTTTGAAAGTCGCGCTTAGATCATCCGGGTGTGTGGACTTGGCGCCTGGTATGCACCAAAAGCAGCATGTCTCGTCCCTCATGCCTTTTCTAGCGCTGGCATGCCGCAGCTCGCTGAAATGTCTTCCCCCTGAGCCTGACGCCGTCTCCTTCCCGGAGCCGGGATGCCGGTGCAGGCCGCGCAGTGGACGGACTTCCTGTCCTGTCCCATCTGCTACAACGAGTTCAACGGGAGCGGCCAGCAGCCCGTCAGCCTGGGCTGCTCGCACACGGTGTGCCGCACCTGCCTGCACAAGCTGCACCGCAAAGCCTGCCCCTTCGACCAGACGCCCATCAGCACGGATATCGACCTGCTGCCCGTCAACTGTGCCCTGCTGCAGCTGCTCGGAGCTCAGGTCAAAGGAAACTTAACAATTTGGAAATGGAATGGATGGCAGAAATGGTTGGACAAAAAACGGTGTCTTTGTGTCTTTTAGGTTCCGGACGTGCAGCCAGTCAGCCTGAGCAGCGCGACGGATGTTGGACACTATGAGGCCTGCAGGGTGTGTGTGGAAGAGCTGGCGCTATACCTCAAACCAATTAGCGGCACGAAAGGTACGAATATTGCTTCGTAAATGACAGTTTCTGATGTTCAAATCAATGATGGAGAGGAAAATAAAGCTGAATGCGCTCCCGCAGGCGTGGTGCCTCCGAGTCCGAGCGCACTCAGCCGTCCCATGCAGAGGAAGCTGGTGACGCTGGTCAACTGCCAGCTGGTGGAGGAGGAAGGCCGCCTGCGGGCCGTACGAGCGGGCCGGTCGCTGGGGGAGCGGACGGTGACCGAGCTCATCCTGCTTCACCAGAACCCCCAGCAGCTGTCCGCCAACCTCTGGGCTGCGGTGAGGGCGCGGGGATGCCAATTCCTGGGGCCCGGTGAGTCTACGTCGCCATTTAAAACGGAAACAAAAAGATCACGTCTGCTCCGCTACTTCTTCGTCAATTCTTCTCCGCTTCAGCCATGCAGGAGGATGCCCTGAAGCTTGTGCTGTTGGCTCTGGAGGACGGTTCGGCACTGTCCAGGAAGGTGCTGGTGTTGTTTGTTGTGCAAAAGTTGGAGGGGCGCTTCCCTCAGGCTTCCAAAACAAGCATTGGCCATGTGGTGCAGCTCCTCTACAGGGCCTCTTGCTTCAAGGTACGGTGCAACATTTGGAAATTCCTGCAAGGCAAGGGCCACCCTGAGCATAAAAGAAAATATTGTGCAACAACTGAACAAAGGTTTATTATTTCATAGGTTACAGTAAATGTGGTCAGGCCTTTTATAATAGTTGTTCTGAGGTTTTATTTGTTGAATTTGACGTGAGTCAGAACCTGCCATATAGTGTCATGAAAAAAAAAAACATCAGTAGTCAAGTCATAAATGTACATGAATGCGCGTTTGATCTTCATAACCTCGGAGTACAAACCCGAGCACCCCCCGTGGATACAAAAGTCATGTACAAGTAACTAATACGCGGACCCCTGTGGACATGAGCGTGTATTTCTGTGCCGGCTACGCGATGATGCGCATAGCTGGCAGGCCACAAATGCCAACGATTTCCTGGTGATGTAACAGCCTTCTAAATTTGCATACCGGCACGACCTGTCTTGCAGGACGATTGCGAGATCCAGAAGTAGGTCAAAATGAGGTGGCAGAGGAAAGACATGAGACGATGACAACTTTCTTTCATGCTGAGCTAAGCGGATTGGTGTGATGTCATCTAATGATGATTACTCATAGGGCAGATTCTGAAAAAGGGAGATTCCCTTTTCATGATCTGAATTTGAGTTGACATGTCTGAAGATTTATCACACCTTCTAATAATACACTGAGCCGTCCACAGATCGCTAGCAAGCAAGCTAGCTAGCTAGCTATCTAGCTAGCTAGCTTGCGATCTGTGGGGGATATCTATAGCTAGAACAAGCCTTCTGTTATATGGCGGGTCAAAGGGTATGAAGTTTGAAAATAAAACATATCACAATGTAAAAAGAAATGATCAAACGTCTTCATCATCATCCAGGTAACCAAGCGAGATGAAGACTCCTCACTGATGCAGCTGAAGGAGGAATTCCGCACGTACGAAGCTCTCAGGAGAGAACACGACGCCCAAATTGTGCACATCGCCATGGAAGCTGGCCTCCGCATCTCGCCCGAGCAGTGGTCTTCTCTGCTGTACGGGGACCTGGTCCACAAGTCGCACATGCAGTCCATCATTGACAAGGTCTCATTCATTTGACTCATACTCTTAAGACAGGGTACAGCTGGGCTTTTTTTCCACTAAAGTTCCATTTTAATCGATTTTTTTTTTCCTCCTTCGCTCATAGTGAAAGCAAATGACAACATCACTCTCCACAACTTTTGGTCTTTGTTTTGTGTTCTTTTTTGCTGTGCTCTAGCAAATATCAGATGATTGTTTTATTAGGTTATTTGACAGTTTTTACGATACAGTACTCTACGTTATGGCAATACATGATGCATTTTAATACCTTTGAGAAATCCTGCAAATCTGAGAAAACATTTTTTTTTGTTTATGTATATTATAAAAAACAAGACCGGCATTAGCATTTATTACTGTGTAGTTGCAGTCTCCAGAGTCGTTTGCAAAGAGTGTCCAGGAGCTGACCATAGTCCTGCAGAGGACAGGAGACCCAGCCAACCTCACCAGTCTCAGAGCTCATCTCGAGCTGCTGGCTAACATAGACCACAATACAGGTACAGTATACGTCACTTGGTTTTAGATTCGATCGATTTGTGTGATGGGCTCTAATGATGACTACTCATAGGGCAGATTTTGAGAAAGGGAGACTCCCTTTTGCTGTATCTGAGTTTGGGTTGAGATATCTGAAGACGCCTCACACGGCCACACAAAAACATTGCTCGCAAAGGAATCTCTGGAGGCATGAGCCATGACTCATCGCTGTGCTGTCTTAGAGAGACAAATGCTTTGGCCATAGTCTGAGATTGGAATAACATATCGAGAAGAAAACACAGTTAGTATTGCGAAGTGATCGTTTCTTTGTATTGGCATAGATGATGCAGCACCATCCTGGGAGGAGCTGGAAAATGTGATGTTGGCTGTGAAGTTGGTGGTTCATGGCCTGGTAGAATTCATCCAAAACTTCAGTAAGAAAGGCCACGAGACCCCACAGGTAGTCACTTGAGTATGTGGCTGTGCAGATTTCGGTCTTTGATGAACAGTTGCGTCATATGTCTACTTTGTTTGTGGCGTTTGCAGCCTCAGGTGAACAGCAAGTATAAGACCAGCATGTGCAGAGATCTTCGTCATCAGGGAGGTTGTCCGAGAGGAAGTAACTGCACATTTGCACACACGCAGGATGAACTCGACAAGTGAGTGAATGACAGATGTTACTTTCAAATGTAGGGATGGGCATTTTGAGCCATTTGGTACCAGTCCAGAGAGAAAAGTCAAATGCAATTTTTTTCTTTTATTGTAGCATTCAATGGAATTTTATTTATTGAAATGAAAGTCGAATTTAATTGTCACAAGTGACACGTGCTGAGCTCCGATTTTCTGTCTGCCTTGAGTGTCTCTGGTTCTTATGGGATTCCAAAGAACCCGATATTGTGGTCAAGTCTCACTGAGAGCTTTTCCAAGTTGGCATCCCTTTTGCGAACGAGTTCAGGAATGGCATCCAATCTGCTCGTGAACTTGCACATCGCCCGAGTCTCTTGACAGGTAGCTAAACGATTGTCCAAAAGTGCTGCCACCTTCCGAACGTTGTGATAAATCAGGAAAATGATTTCTCCAAACAGCAGAATGCCTTTTCTCAGAATTCCCATGATGTCAGCGACCGATCTTTCTCATCGAGAAAATTTTGCATTGAGATACCTGCTGATCACTTCCATAATTTTTTTTTACAGATTTCGCCTGAAGAACAAGAAGAGCGGAAGTCTTGGCCGTGCATTCCCTCCATCCGGTGGTAAAACCTTCACGGCGGAGGGCGGCATCCACACTGACGGGGCCGCGGGAGTTGGAGAGGACACCCTGAAGGAAGGTGGCGCTCAACCGCAACTCATCTCCAGAGGAGCTGAGCCTATGGACGACATTGCGAGAATCGTGCCCAGCGAATCCGTCGGGGCAAGTGGGTCCAACGGGCCAAGTGGCGCCAGTATGACCTTCCTGGGTTCAGCTGAACAGTAAGCATCTTCTTTTGGATATGACAAGTTTTTGCTCATACTGCCTCAAATTGTGCAATAACCAAAAAAAAATAATAATCACCATCTCACAAAAGAACAAGATTACAAAAGAAGCAATTCAAATTATTTTGAACATGGAAATGAATTAGGAATTGGCTTTCTTTTGAACACTTTCTCTAAAATATGACAGGATTTTGTCTTCTATTCAACAATGTACTTAGTTGTTTTTATTGCCGCTTTCTCCTTGAGGAAGCCCGCGTCCCCTCCCAGAACTCCCGTCAGCCACTCCGCAGCGTCGTTTCCTTTGACTGCCATGGGACGGGTGACCGATGGTGGCGGGGGCTCAGTGTCCAAACACGGTGGTCCCCTCATGCTACGAGTGCCTCATCCTTCTCAGGCCTCGGAGCTGTTCTACCAGGAGCAACAATCTGCGTACGACGTGGCCCGCTACCAGCCAAACTGTGAGTCCTTCTTTGAATATGATATTTCCTCAAACGGGGGCTGTTTATGAAATTAAAAAGAGGACCGGGTGTCCAGGGTGTAGTCGTCTGCTTTATGCTCCTGCTCACACGCAACCCGAATGAGGACAAATGTTAGAGAAAATGGATGGAGGAATTTAACACAGCATCAATTCGACTCATTTTGCTCGCGGGCCATATAAAATGGATGTGGCGGGCCAGATCTGGCCCCTGGGCCTTGACTTTCACACCTGGGAATTAGAGTGTAAAACGCTATTTGAGGAAATACAGTGAGCGCCTCAATCATGATAGCATATATTGACAAGAAAGTAAAATCTATTTCTCTGCTCATCCCCTAGCAGGTTCCTACTACCCACCGACTCTCCACCCCCCACACAAACCCTGCATGGCTCGCTTTCTCAGATCTTCCAACGTCCCAGAATCCTCTTTGCCGCCGTCCCCCTTTCCCGGCGAGCCGCAGATAGCCCATCAAAACCCCTCCTCTCCTTCCGCGGGATATCCACCGCATCCACCGAGAGAGCACATGGGAACCGCCGTCTTCCACCACCACCCAGGGCAGCCTCCGTATGGACCTCTGGCTTCTGCCCACGGGGTTTATGCACCACTTTACGACAGCAGAAGAGTGTGGAGACCTCAGGTTGAGCCTTCTGTTCATTCTATCAAATGCATCTTTGCTGTTATGAACACATCTGCATATTTATATTGCAGCTGTACCATCGAGAGGACGCCAGGAGTAATTCGTTGCCTCCGGAGGTGCTGCATTCCTCCGTCTACCAGCCTCCACTCAGGGAGAGATTCAACTCGCTAGACAGCAACTTCTGCTCTGGATCTGAGCACCGTGCGGCGCTGCACAGGGTGGGTGCAAATGCGCATGCATATCGGTATGTTAGAATATCATAGATAAGTGCAAAAATCATTCAAATGATTGAAGATGAAATCATGAACGATTTGATTGTGTGTCTAGTGAGTTTACCGAGTGGTACAGCAGTTATACAAATTACACTTTTAGAAATTAGCACGGCACACGATGTGTGCCGTCCCAATTTTTGGGACGTCATCCAAAAGAGCACTTGCGACTTGGGCCTGAGGCTGTTTGACGGTTGCTCTGTGGACCCTCATCCCCTCAAAATGATGACCTCCGCTTTAATCGACACCATGCTCAAATTAATCGCTGGCTAAATCTTCGGCTTGAAAAAAGAAAAAAATATATGTTCCACAACTTAAACCACTTTTTTTTTCTGAAAAACAAAACAAAACAAAAAAAAATCCCAGTATTTTGCCACAAGTTGGCTGCAATTACCTTTACGATGACTGATAGCGCTATGTGTCACGACAGATGTCACTACCGCAGCACACACCCCCTGAAGAGCTGACATGGCATCTATAAACCTGCAGTGCTGCTACAGTATTTGTGGAAATGTCCAGAGGTGATGAACATTTCAACAGTGAGTGAAAAGAGTGAGGAACACGGGCTGGAAAAAAAAATCGATTCAAATGCATATCATACTATTATATGATGGATTGGCTATATTTTGGGGGTGAAATAATAAAATATGCATCGTCATTTAATATCAATGTAAAATGACACGATTGATTCATTAATTGATCGAGACTAGTGTCCACAGACTTTTGTCCATTTAACCCCTTTCATGCTCCCTGTAATGTGACAACATGATAAGGTTGATAACCGCTGTCCCTGAAAGGGTTCATGTTGTTTTTACAACAAGGTACATTGCACTTTTAATTTGAAAGATGACATACATTTATCGATTTTAAAACATAGATTATAATAAAAATACATTTTCTTTATAAGCGCCTTTCAAAATTATGAACACATCACTCTCTGCTGAGAGTGATTTTTAAAACGGATCTGCTAGCATCCCTTAATCTGTATTATTATTATTATTATTATTATTAAATCTCTGATTTGAAAACGCAAAAACATTCCTTTCCTTGAGTTTGTCTTACGCCCACATTTGTCACCTCTCCGTTCACTGCCAGTCGCGGAGTCCCCCGAACCACCTCTGTATGTACCCCATCCTCCTACTTATACCTACCGAAATATGTCTCTGCCGCCCCCACTCACTTCCGTGCATTTTCTCCTCGTCCTACTCCGCCAGCACTGTTGCAGCCGGCATATTTTGTAATTGCAATGTGTTATTGAAAAGAAGCACTGTTAAACTTTAACTGAAGTGCGCCGCATGCTGTAACTGAGGTCGCTCATTAAAAGACGCAATCGTTATTGTCATACGAGATTGTGTTTCCTTCTCACTTGTATGCGTTGTTGTTTTTTTTCCAGGAGTACGGTCGGGTACCCGTGGTCTACGACGACCTATTCCGACATAAGCAAGAGCAGTGGGCGCATCACCACCACCACCATCATCATCATCATCACAGCACCAGCAGGCCCTCGCAGCCTTCAGCCATTTTCAACGTCGACTTCGGACCCGAGGTACGCAGCGAATCCGAGCGGCAGCCTGGATTGACCATTACGGTACGAGTCATTACAAGAAGCAGCGGTACTTGTTGAGTTAACGTCTTTATGCTTAATTGAATTACCCGCTCGGAGAGCTTCCGCCAGGCCCGGGTCTCATACTGTGCAAGTGGGAGATAGTTGCTTAGCAACTATGGCCGATCAAATCATGGCTCAACTGCGGCGAGCGTGGGTGCATGTGTCAGAGAAAAAGCATCATTCGAGACTTTTAACGAGCAGCGACTGTCGAATTCTGCTGACTAAAGTTTTGCGGAATGGATGTGCAATGTACAGCTCTGTAATCTCTTGGAAGGCTTCCTCTAAATTGGTGCTCCTATAATCATTACTTACGTTGCTATTCATGTTAAAAATAAAGAGAATGACAATAAGACTTTGCATCTGTTGCAGCATGTGGAGACCAGTGCAAGTCAGTGTATGGGGTGCCGCTTCAGAGGCGAGGAGAGCTTGGCGCACTACTCGCCGTGGTCCTGCGGCTCGACTGTTGGCCCCTGTCTCAGCCCCTTTGAACCCGAGGCACTCACACCAACTGCGTCTCACTCCGCCTTGGAGCAGTCGGTGAGTCGTTTGTGCACACAAATTAGTAGTTTGTTCGCACGATGTATGAATAAAAAAATGTTTTTTTGTTTTTTTTGCAAATGTGAAGTCTGGCGCTGTGTAAGACTTGTTTCTCACTTAGCAGTTGGACGGTTGCAGCAGTGGCAGCGGCGGAGGTGTTAGCAGCGACGGCAGCGTCACTTGCGGCGCCGTCCCAAAGTGCTGGCTTCACTCGTCAGATCACTACAGGCGACTGAAAGAAGAAGATCCCATCATTCCCTTCAGCGAGGGGCCCATTATCTCCAAATGGGGGGCCATATCCAGGGCGTCTCGCTCGGGCTACCACACCACCGATCCCGTCCAGTCCACCGCTTGCCAGGCTGGCGCGAGCACCACGCCCGTCAACTTTAAAGGTAAGCGTGACCAACAAGTTGTAAAATGTTTTCCTGAACGGCAGTGATCACATCGTTGGACATTTCACCTACTGCACTCCCAGGTGGAAAAAAAACCAAAACAAAACAAGCTATCGCTAATAGCAACACTATTAAACAAACCCGTCAATGTATTTTTAACCAAAGTCAAGGAAATTTGGGGATCTTCTCTGGACAACTATTTGTTACATCCACTCAATGTATTCACCTACAGATGGATTGAGATTTTTAAATTTTATTTTTAGGGAAAAAAAAATTCTGGGAACTTTTTGGGATATATGTGTCATAAATATACATTCAATATTCATATTCAGAATCGAACCCTGCACCTCTGCACTGTGAGGCCGACGCACTAACCAGTCGATCACCAGGCCGCCCAACTGTGGTCCTTGACATTTGAATTCATTTGTATCGTTATATTTCCCAGATTATAACTGCCCCTTGGATCGCAGCGAGTACAGATGGTGCTCAAGGGGATCTGACTCTTCCAGCCACTCTAGCTTCCGAGAAAGGTACAACATTTTACACGTCTGCAGATTCTGCCGCTTTTTTTTGTTGAGTGATTTTTAAAGAATGAGGACACGTCCTACTTTACTGACTGTATGTTAAAAAAAAAGATGCACTTTGATCATTTGCATGACTGACAGTTTTATTTTGTCACCTGGCGCCCTTTGCGTGCATTTGCGGTTTGAGTGAGCAGCTTTGTCGACATTCATCAAGCGAGAAAATTGCATGTGATCTTCAAAGCCACCAGACAGCCTTCAGCCAAGATCGGGACTGTGACAAGAGCCAGCCGGGCCCCGAACGAGACATTGAGCTTGAGCTGCGCGCTCTGGACATGGAGGACTCGGAGCCACAGGACATCACGTCTCAGGTAGAGCTTGAAAAAGCACTTTGAATTGTCGGACTGAACCTTTTCCATCCGACATTGTCCTTTTTGCCTCTCAGGATTCTTTGGAGCTGGCCGCGCCATACTCCGAAGATGCTTCTCACCTCCTGGCACCGACTTGCTCCTCTCCGTTGCTGTCATCCCCGCTCAAGGAACACCACACTGAGGACACTTCAACGGATAAAATGGACACTTACCTGCTGAAAAAGATGGCCTTCAGGTGACTTGTGAGGAAGCATGTCGAGGATTAACCTGAAGTGTGCAGACAGCCTCTAAATTAGCTCATTTTTCCTGTAGGATCACTTTTGAACTCATTCACTCCCAAAGACGTTTTTAAACGTCTTTTCAGACTTGGCCTAGAATTGGCTGGTACTGAATGAGTTAATTACCGGTATTGGAAAATCTCACAAAAACCATATGTACAGAAAAGGATTTTTAAAAAATTAATCTGTAAACAGGAGTTCTTTTTGCTTTACTTCCAGGAAGTCGCTGTCACCCATAGGCTTGGTCTCGGGAGGTCTGGCCGTCGGCAAGCTGGTGCTGCGGACGGGAACGCCTCGGCCCGGCGGCGACTCCTCCCCTCGCTCTTGTCCCGAAGCGCCCGGGACGGAGATGCTGCTTAGTGGAAGCTAAGGGAGATTTCATATCACAACAACATCACCCTCCACACGCACTTTGACATCAAATGATATAGTTTACATAAAAATAATTCTGTTGTGGTTTTAACACAGCAGGACCCCCA
>CAAKHF010013742.1:10637-24392 GCA_901007745.1 Hippocampus kuda
GCCCCCCCCCCCCACACACACACACACCACCCCCATGTGAAGGTGAGAATGACGAATTTATAAATGTCTTTTTTTTTTTTTTTTTTTTGTGCTATGAATTTTTTCGATTGCGCATACTTTTTTTGTATTGCTCGTGCCTTGGAAAAACATCTGTCTTTTTCTATGACGCATGAATGCAGTCCTTTCTTGTACTAGATTTATTCGTCCTTTATTTGTCTCACGATGGGCAAATTTGCAACATTTCAGCGGCAATAGTGGACGCAAGAAAGGGAAAAAAAAAAGATGTAGCATGCGACGGTAGAAAATGTACCAATTTTGCATGCAGAAGCACAATAACGCAGTTCTACTATTTCTACCACTCCGACTACTTATAAAAATAATTTATTACTGGTTTCACATACAGTGGCACCACCAAAGTCCGAATGATTTTCCCATAGGAAATAATGTTAAATGAGCTCAAATTGTGCAACAAAAACAAATTCCTGACAGGCGCATTGAGAGGCAGGGGTCTTAAAGGTACCACATACAGTACTTCCTTTATGCTTATATTGTAGTGAGGGGCCAGACTTTTCCTGGTTATTGTCACACTTTTCAAATGGGGAAAGAAAAAAAAATCCTCGTACAAAATTTGTTTTTCCTAAAATGACCCCAAATACACACAAAAGGGTTAAAAATGTCACTCCTTGACACAGATGATGCAATGTTGCTGGGTCAAATTTCTGATTTACCACTGTGTGTTAAATCACGGAAAAGGCTGCTAATGGCAGTAAAAGAGTCAAAAGCATATCAGAAATAATCCTACGGTAGTTTGTGTGGTTGCGTAAAGAGCACAAGTCGAACAGAGCACTTGCAAAAAAAAAAAAAAATGCACTTTCCCCTGACAATGTTGATTAAGATTATTCATTCATTTACAATTGTCAGTCAGGCTATTAGAGTGTCTGGAAAAGATCTGTAATTCAGAAGTTGACACGGACAATGACGAAGCTATTTTAAAATGACCCAGAACATACTTTAGATGTCGTCCTGGAAAATGAATGGAAAAAAAATCAGGATTCATTGTGGTCATCTGATGATGCCATCAGGCTCGATGCATCAAGCAAACATGACACCACGCGTTTGGCGGTTAACTTTGGAATCTCATCCCCGGCGGGAGCGGACAACAAATGTCTTGTCTGCGCAATGATTCCAAACAAGGCTTTTCTTCTGCATGTCATATGATGCTTTGAAATGGAGCCACCAAGGAATGGCCGATGGCGCCGTCATGAGGTCCCATGACTTTTGCGCCGTTATTCATTGCTGCAGGTGACACCAGAAAACACGTTATCGAACTGGTAGCAAGTCAATTAAAGGTTGCGATCCTTGCCATTTGCAGTACACACAAAATATGATATTAACCCTCTGGTGCATGGATTATGAAAGCCTGAATCAATGTTTTTTTTTTCTTCCGAGTGCATAAGTAAAACACATTTGAGATTCTTTTTTAATTGTGCCGGATAGGTATTCTGCAACAACATCCCGCAGTATCTCAACATCCGCATCATCGAAATGTCTCTGAATGTTTCTTTCAAATAAAGGGGAGCCGCAAAGAGCATTTTAAAATCCCGTTAGGAAAATCCACCGTAGAAACCATTGTATGTAGAATAAAATGGCTCTTAAAATCCTGTGCACTGTAGTAATCGCGATGCACCGGAGACTGGGGGTGCGGAACCTAAAGCCCGTGGGCCATATATACGGTCCCGTAAAAGCAAATGTAACGAACTCAAACCTAAGAAGCACTGTCATGAAAGCCCCCTCCTAACATTGAATCTACCTGCATGGTAGTGGTTGTGTTCCCGTCTGGTCTTTGTTTTGTTTGTGCATTTTGTGCAGCCGCTAACTTCTGTGAAGTTGTTTGTCCGAGTATTTCGTATCAGGACTGCAATCACGATATTTGAAAACGTTCACGGTGTCGTAAATATAAAACCCGACGATGTGCTTACATATCCTCTGTACTGTATATGCATATCCTAGTCATATTTTGTTATGGAATATGAGAACCGCTTGGGAAATGAATATTTTGTACGCTTTTTGTATGTCAACCAAGTTCAGCTCTGTGAGCCACTGTTGCGCCGCATCTGTTTACAACACTTTTCAAGTCATCTCAAGTGCCATCGAATGAACGATTAGCAAGAACTGTGAGATAATATATTTTTTATCAAGCTGAACATGAGGTTTCCCCAGTAAAGAATTTTGTTGCTCCGCAATTATCGTCATGCCGTTAAATTATCTGTGCAAGTACCGTGTTTCCTCAGATAGCGGCCCAAGGCAATGTGGTTCTTAACTGTTAATGTTCAAACTGTGCATAATGTTACAGTGACTTGCAAGAGTATTTTTTTTTTCTCAGCAGCATGCTACTTGTTTGCTCATTCACGCTGATTATTATTCTTATAATTATTATTAGTTGTTGTGATTCTATTCATGGTTTTGGTTCTAAGAACTTGTGCGTCTTAACTCTTGATATTATACGGGGGGGGGGCCTATATGTTAAATGTGAAACATAAACAGATGAACTGATGTTTTCCTGTTACTCATGTCTGTATTAGACGCTTTATTCGCAAATCTGTTGTTTGGTTGAAACTATTGAAGAGATGGTACGCATCCATCTTTGTATCTAGTCCGGCGCCATCTATCGATGGATTGCTAGGCTTATTTATCTGACCCGATCAGATTTGGTTGAAGGTTCGAGTCAGTGGGACAGTTGTCTAATGTTTCAGAAGGAAGAAAATGCAAATCCCTGAGAGACAGTATAATGTGACACGTCCCCTCATTGAAATAATACAATTATGTATTCCATTTATTTCCTTGGAAATGCCACTTTACGAAAGGTTTCCTTTTTTACGAAGTGCTAACGCTTGACGACACTAAAGTCTACGTGTTGATGAAGAGTGACTTTTAAATGATTCATTTCGATGGCCGTCGTGTGAGCAGCTAGCTATTGTGAGCGTGGCTGTGTGGGTTGTTTCCTTGTCTTTTATTGCATATGACAGTGACGTTAAGCAACAAAGTGCTTCTGTGTTGCACTGTGAGCTGAGACTGGATGCATGCAACAATAAAGCAACTAAACTTCATGTTTGTTCTTTTATTCTTTATATTGAAGTGCCATCACAATTCCAAATCTCAAGTTGTTTATTTTTCAATGAAACACATGTAAAATCACAAGCTTTTTGCCAAGGAAAGTGGGTATATCCTCCCCAAATCTTGAAAATTACTGCATATAACTGCATAATTTATACTGTTTGTATTCACGTGTGTGTAGGAATGTACAGTGATTAATTTTTTTTCCCCCATAACTGTACACATTTTACCTAATTTTTTGTGTAAGATGTATATTGAATGATTAAGAAATTAGCATTTTTAATATAGGTCTAATTATGTCACAAAAACCTGGCACGATTTTTACAAAAAGCACCTTAAATCGACAGTCAATTCGAAGTAGTGTGCGCGTGTGGCGCATGCGCGTTTGATATAGAGCGCATCCTAATGCAGGGGCACGCAAGGGGGCGTAACAATCACGCGCATGCGCAACGGCGGTGACAGCGGGTTGCTCGGGGCTTGTGTTTACAGCTCGGACGGATGCTGTTTGGCTTGTGGCGAAATTGGCGTACGACAATGTCTCGCCAAACGTCATATGAGAGCATATAGCTGCGGTGATTTAAAGGTATGATAACTTAAACGCGCTGAAGCGCTTATGAATGTTGACTGCTTCTTCGTTTGCGTGTTGGGGGGGGGGGGGAAACAATTGTCAGTGTGAAGTGTGAGGGCATAGCAGGCTAGCTTGACAGCAGGCTGTTGTGTAGTGGCCTGCATCCAGGATTTTCCTCCTCCCTGCCTACATACGCGGCAATGCATATCTGCAACAACCTCGCGTGGCAACTATTACCTTGACAAACGTTTAGCTTGGCAGTCAACGACCTTGGCCGCTGTTTAAATGGACAGGCGCCCAAGTCGCTGTGACGGCTAACCCTTGGCAGTCAGGTTGACGCTAACTACAAGTTCAGAGTTGGATCAATTCATCAAAACAAACTCTTCATGCGAACGACGTTTGTGTTTGGAATACATTTCAGATCGTGGTGGTGTTTGCGTGCATCACTAAGGGTAGTAGGTTTGCTTGTGTCCGGATTAAGTTGGGTGCCAGAAAGCCAATTAAATGTGCAGGCTAGCAGTATAATGTGTGCTAACAAGGCGTGACGTCTATCAAATCCAATGCCTGAACCCACATGGCCTGATTGTTTTGTTTTGCTCTCATTGAGAAATGAATCTGGGTGTGATGGATGATGCTTTTCTTCGTGCACTTTCAGATCACTGCTGATAAGTCCTTGATTTTCTTGCCTTTTCTGGGTGGGTGTTGATTTGGGGTGTGGCATTTATTTATTCAAGTTAGGGTGATAATATGATGTAGGACATTGCTGAATCATACACCATTGGTCAGGGATTAGGGCCAAATGAGTGTGACAAATAATCTAATTGCAACACCCCGCCTTTATATTGCAGTTGCAATTTAATATGCAATTATTTTATTTCAAGGTCCTCTTCCAACCTGTTATTTAACATACAAACCATATACTATCCTGTTTTACATTGCATCATTTCATATTCATTATACACTAGGGCTGCCACAAACAATTATTTTGCTCGTTGACTAATCTCCAACAGTAGTCTCAATTAGTTGACTATCGAATCAAGAGAGCAGCAGTATCTTGTGTTGTAATCTCTTCATGTGTAGAAAATCAAAATGAACGAGTAAAATAAATAAATCTGAAAAAATGGGAGAGAAAAATTTAAGATTTTAAGAGCTAAAATCAGTTGATTCAATCAGCTGGCCTGGATTTAATTTGTATTTTTCTGAAATTCTGACTTCATTTTGGGGAATATTTTGACATTATTCCCATAATTATAATTCTCATCTCTTCTATGATTCCATGATATACACCAGCCAAGTTTTTAAATACGACATACGTATGTGAAAATTCAGGTTGACACTGGCTTGTTCTATTTTTCCATTGTCGTGGCTTTATAATGTATTCAAAAATGTTTTAACAATATGATGTAGTGCATTTGTACACTGCGACAAATTACAGCCACATGAATACGCATTATGTGAAATGAATACCCTACAGCATTACATAATATAACAGCCAGTGTGAAGTGCAGCATCTTGAACTGTGCTGATTGACAGCTTGGAATTGCTTCACTCACATGAGCAAGTGTCCTTCAAAACGGTTTCCGGCTGCATTAATATTGTCACCGTGAGCGGCTTGGCTTGATTTCCTCATCCAAAGAAACCTCAGATGTGTCCATTGTCTGATATTTGCCGTAAACAGTTCAAATTAGTGACGGGAATGGCAGTTCTTTTGAGTGGTACACAATGCTTCCTTCCTTTGGACAAAAGATTGCATGGCCCTTTTCTTTTCTGTGCTGCTTGTGCGCTGCTCCCAGTGTCTCACTTATTTTCGGTCACTATTATCCTTTTCTTATCTGTGCATTGTTCACAGCTGAGAGGGTTCAGCCGGCCGCCACGAACAGCCCGTTCAGCTGACACAAAACCAAAAAAGTGGACGCTTCCTCACGAGTCGGCAAGGCCCGTTGTGACCAAGCAGGAGAGTTTTTTCCACATGAGACATAACTGATCTCCATACTCGCTTTTTGGCACCCTTACGTCAACATTGGAACAGCATCTTTCTTAACCGTCTCACACAGAAAAATAAAAAAAATGTTAAATTGAAACTTTTTCATTGAACTCTATTTTTAATTTAGACATTCAGAACAATCACGACCTCAAGCAGCGGAATCAACTTCACATTGTGTGTGCTTTATTTCTGGCCTGGGACACGAACACCTGGAAGTAGTTCCAGGTTGTAAATTGCGAGGCTTGTGTACATGTACTCACGCTTTACTGCCGTTAAGCGAGCGTGCAGCTTGGCAGGCGCGGCGGAGCGTTGATCCTGATGCTCATGCTAGGCAGGCCCCCCCGAGTGTGACAAGGCCTTCTTTGTGGCCGTGTCAGAGCCGCCAGTTCATGTCGGGTAGCCTCTGTGTGTGCTAGGTGCCGTTCTTTTTGTCTTTACAATTCCGTTGATCCTTTGTCGAGATGGTGCTCTTTTGAAAAAAAAAAAAAAAAACAACAACCCAAAACCCAGTTGGTTTATTCCCAATTTTGGGTACTATCCAAAAAGCATAAACAGATTTTTTTTATAGGCAAGCAGTCTGTTGAAGCCAACCTGTGTTGCGTGATAATTGCAACAAGAGCTTGTCGCGCTACTTTGTATATTCCTCCCTCGGACATTCAGCGGCTCAGCAGCCTGCCATGCATGTTTTGTTTTATGTTTTTGGAATGTGGAAGGAAACCGGGAATACCCGGAGAAAACCCACATAGGCCTGGGCAGAACATGCAAACTCCACACAGGGAGGCCGGAGCTGGAATTGAACCCGGTACCTCTGCATTTTGAGGTCGATGCGCTAACCACTTTTAATTCTGTGCTTTTTTTTCTTTTTCCAGGTGATTCTTGCACATCATCTCCCACCGCTTCTTCCGTCCTCCTCCTCCTCTTCGCGTCTTCCATTCATGAGCAGAGTGGCTGAGCGTAAGAGCGACTGCCATGGATGACAAGGGCTTGGTGGGGAAGATTAGCGTGTCGTCAGACTCGGTGTCCACTCTTAACAGTGAGGACTTTGTCCTGGTGTCCCGGCTGGGGGACGAGACGCCCTCGTCCACTAATAATGGTAGTGATGACGAAAAGACGGGATTGAAGGTAAGGACGGTGACTCTCAGGTGTGGATGCATCAGGGTGCGAGGGACGGCTGGCTTTTATTGATTTTTTTATTCACTTAAAGGGGATCCTATTATGGAAAATGTACTTTTGAATTGCTTTCAGACTAAATGTTGGTTCTCTGGATTGCCTGCCCAATTATCAAGTGTAAAAATTAAAGAACCAATCGGCCTATTTGTGAAAATATAGTTTAAAAATTCATCATTTTATCTCCCTTAAGTTGTTTTTAGAGGTCCAGTTCAGAACTTGATGATCCTCATACTCATTGTCTTTTTCCATCTTGATCATTTGCTAAAATCACAAGTCAGAAGTTGCAATTGATTTTCATTTCTCACTCCTTTTCCACATTGGCTTTTTACACACTAACCATCAAGCTTAACCATTTGGTGTTTCACTTCTTACCCTCATTTATGTTACCTATGTCTGGATTAAGAAACCCCTGGCATGCTTTTTCAAATGTTGGGCCTCATTCGCCGACACGTTGGTCGTCGCAGCGTTGGGCATGTTTAGCAATTAGTTAATTCGGTTATTGTTGAGAATGTTTTTGATTCGGCGGAATTCCGTCGTCAAGCGATGGAGGAAAACTGGAGTGGAATGATTTCACTGTGACCAGCAGAGGTACTGTGAATTCTGTCTCGGCTTGTTTGCAGTCATGACATTGTGCTCCATCCCCATTGGAGAGTGTCATTACTAATCCATTGATTAATCACTGACCAATGGATGGATGGATGGATTTCAGGCACTATTTGAGGCGTATTTTCCCTAATTTCTTCATTGATGCTGTCATCTAAGTCAATTAAAAGTTGTTTGTGATGCTGTACAATTAGATCTGGGTAAAAAAAAAAAAAAAAGATTGTTTGACCTTGGATATTTGCTCCTTCTTGAGTGGTATCTTTGGCATTTGAATAGTCGCTCTCCTGTTTCCATGAAATGTCTTTTGAGACCACTGGCATGCGTGATTGACAGTCACAAAGAAAGAAGGGAACAACGTGGAGCGAGGAAGGAGTCAAAGGTGACTCTATTCATCCTGTGCATCTCGGAATTAACGACATTAGCATGTGCTACAATGGTCGACGATGCTGTATGCGTCATAGCACAGCGTGGCCGACTGCTGGCCGGCCACTTTTGTGCAGCTGCTCATGCTTTGGACTCATTCTTTGTTATTTTTGTTTCTGTTTGTTGCAAGGGTGTGTCGTGTCACAAAGAGAGGGGAGGACTTTGCGAGGGAGGAACTGCAGTCAGGCAGGCACCATCTTGTGTGTGTGTCCCAAAGGGGTTCAGGTTACCACCTCGTCTGCTGTCCCTCCCTTTCCTCACTCAGTGAAGGCATTTTTGACGTTCATTACGTCGACAGTGATTTCATTGACCGAATCACATTTCCCCTTGGTCACCATTTCCTGCCCGTGACCACTTCTCAACATTTCCAAAAGTGTTTTATGGCGAGATACCAGAAGATGGCGCCACGACAACATGAACGGTGTGTAGACTCGGACAAGCCACCGAGAGCCAACACAAGACCGGCATAAAAGTCGGCGTTCTTTTTGACACAGTCAGAGAGGTATTAATTGATTGAACGATGTATTTATTCACATGGTGGTAGTTTGCAACTTTTATACTTTATTGGCAATATTCTGGTCACCTTGTTTAGCTATATGGGAGGGACAACATTTGAGAAACATCTCAAGCATAGTTCTAGTTCACTTGAATAACACTGGAAAATTTGTCTTATGCTATTCTCATGAATCTCCTTCCCCCCCCTCCAAAAAAAAAAAAAAAAGGATTTAGATGAAAGTGGTGCACATTGTTCGGAACGAAGCGTTTTGTGATGATCTGGATGAAGCTGCAAATCACAAAAGTATTCACTTGTGTTGTCTCATAAACCAAGAAGTAGCAAAGAAAAAAAAACAATCTTGTGTGTTCTTACCGCTTTTAAGCTCAGTGTACTCAAACTGACCAAGCATCACACCGAACACAATATGTCTTCTGACCATTGCAAGTCTCCTTCCCCCATGGCAGAAGACAGATCTTGGAGAGGCAATATGGCACCACAGGGCATCCAAACCGCTGGAGTAGCAGCAAAAATAGCACTCGTCGCAAAAGTAGCAGTAGAAGATGGTAACTCTTAGCTTATTTGGCAAGTAGATCACAGTTCTTCTTCTCGTCATTATTGCTGTTGTAAATGACTGATACGACGTGTAACGACATAAATACAAACACTCAGTTCCTCTATCTGAGTCCGGCAACAGCGCACTCTTATTGTCTCCTAATTGGAGATCATGCTGTTTTACATCACACCCACGGTCAGTTCCGCAGTCGGATTTGCCAGGGTAAAGATGATATTTATCATTGTCTACAAGGCCATTTTCTGAGCAGATCAGAGAGGGGGGAAAAAATCTCTGAGCAGGTTACTCAGGGTGATAGTTCAAAGATGCGAGAATCCATTTTTTGTTGACCGTAGTATTTGAAGGGATTCAGTCAAATTCAGTCAATTGTCACCTTTCATTTCAAAGCCCAAAGTTTTTGTTGTGGTGTACAATGGGTTAAGGTGGTGATTTGACTGTCCATCATTTATGACAGCTCGGGAGAAAACCCTTCATTCACTTCTTCATCCCGACATCATGATTTGGTTTTTCACCTGCGCCGTCTCTTGTACTGTCCATCACGTCAGAGAGGAATCAGTGTGTCTAAACTTGTTGTCTGTTATGCAGGTGATTTCAGAGGAAGGGGTCAGCTTTAAGGTCAGTCTCTTTGACTCTTTGCTCTCTTCCTTTTCCTCTTTGTATTCTTCTTATCTCTCTCTCTCTCTCTCTCTCTCGCTGTAACGTGATCCAGTGGTGACTGTCCGTGATTTGTGCTCTCTTGTTCATTTGCTGGCTGTTGAGTGAGCCCACGAGTTGGTCACTGCGTTGATTTAGCTCTCATGGTGATAGCATTAAAAAGAAGTATTCATATGTAGTGTCGCCTGAACATTCGCGCAAGTTTTTAGGACTGGCTTTCAATGCAATGTCATCAATATGCAACAG
Source organism: Hippocampus kuda (assembly GCA_901007745.1). NCBI lineage: Eukaryota > Metazoa > Chordata > Actinopteri > Syngnathiformes > Syngnathidae > Hippocampus > Hippocampus kuda. The sequence goes on from CAAKHF010013742.1 coordinate 20,467, forward strand.
ACTTCTGATTTGCATTTGGAGGTTAGAACCGGATGACGTCGAGAGCGAACCTATTCGTGCATCGTAGTCTTAATTACAGTAAATGGTTGGAAGAAAAACACTACTAAGCCATGGCTCTAAATACGATATTCTTACGCAGATGTGCAAATTCATTTGTAAAACAAAAAGTAACCTGGAAAGGTTGGTTGTCATCGTAAACAATGAACATGATAATATTTTACTCAGGGGTGCACATAAGTGGTGCACCAGTGCGCTCGAGCGCTGGGGATTGAATATTTTACCTTTTGTACACTAAGAATGAGTCAGGCCAGCCTCGATTTAAGTCATCTACCACAACGATTGCTTACGAAGGCTAACTTCAAAATAAAAGTAAAGTAACGCATTAATATCGACGTAATATGACTTGTTTAGTGTGAAGTTGACCCTCATGACACGGTGGTGGTCCAATGTGAGCAGAAGAGCTAGCGGTGAGACGGTTCTGCGTGTGCTTGGTTTGATTCATTTATAGCCTTAAGATTAGAATGTATGCACTTTTACTTGTTTCATATGCAGTTAGCGTTGGCCTAACTTCACCATTTACACAACTTACATTTTTACTGTCCTACTAATCACTAAAATGGTAATAGATGTAAAAAAGAGGATGCTTGTCCACAGAGCAATCACTTGATGCACATTATGTCTTCCAAGAATAAGGTGAGAAGCAGGGATACAAAAGGAGGATTTATTAATGCACTGAAGTTGCTCACTTATCAGCACCATGTTGTGGTCAATCACATGTCGTAGAAAAACGTGATTTTGCAGGCTTTGCTTCAGTGATTTTTAATCAGTGTATTTCAGTTTACGAACATCAGTTTGGCCCTAAATGTCTCCATTTGAATTCTGTGTGTGTGTGTGTGTGTGTGTCAGATTGTGGGAAATGGCAGTGAGCAGCAACTCCAAAGGGAGCTAGAGGATGTCCTCATGGAACCGTCGTTGGGCGACGCCAGGCCGGGGCCCTTGGCGGGCGCCGGGGACCGTGACCTCCTGCTCACCATAGCATCGCCCGTAGCACCAGGCACTGATCCCCTCAGTGCGCCATCACTCAAGGTGGAGATGGTACTTCCTGTTCAGACAGCTCAGGAGAGCGAGCTGAATGAGCGGTCCTATCGGGGTGAGTGGTCATGCCTGGTAATTCTAAACGTTTAGCTGCAAGGAATGGAATTGGCTAATGTAAAACTTGAGGTGAAATTAATGACGTGTGTGTGTGTGTGTGCGCGCGCGCGTGCGCGTGCATCATTAATGCAGGAGAACATTGACTGCACATTGCTCTGGATGAGAGAACCCGTACACTTTGACTGCTATGATAAATGCGTCGTGATAATTAAAATTTGAAATGGTTATACTGACTGAAAATGTAATCCTGTTTATATCTAATCCATAAACTGTTGAATCCGTCTTGGAAATGATGGCCTTGATCACCTCTAGAAATAATTTTTGACTGGATAAGAATGTGTCTCATCGTGACATCAAATGATTGAGCAACCAAGCCTCAAATCGTGATCCAACATATGTGAGATGAAGGGCAGTGTGTCTGCACACAAGGATGCCGAAATAAAATCAGACGGGGTTTGGCTTCAAGTAGCCGTATCCTAATATTTTCCACAATATTTCATAAAATATTCATCGGTACAACCTGTCTCTGCTTGAAGCAAAAACACGCATGCAGGCTATCTCAAGTGGGACATCACAAAGAGAGGACAGTAATATATTCTCCGGACAGACAAAGGAAGAATTAAACTTTTTAGAAAGTGTGCCCCTTGTTACATCTGGTGTAAAAATCACACACACATTTGATAAAAAGAACAAAATGGTGGTGTTGTGTGTTCCGGGACCGCTCTATTGCTTCAGGACCTGGACGACATGCTCTGATTAATAGAACATATTAACAGCATCTTTTTTAATCCAGTGCACAGAAAGTCACTTTATGCCACCGGAGGTGAATAAAGGTCTACAATTAAAAATTCAAAGTAGAGCTCATGACGTGCTTCCTTCACAGGAGATGAATCGTCATCAGACGGCAGTCCTGGTAGTCCCATCCCAGACGAGGACAGTGTAGTCTTCAGTCAGCTGACGTATCTCGGGTGCGCCTCGGTCAACGCTCCCCGCAGTGAAGTGGAGGCTCTCCGTATGATGGACATCTTGAGGGGGCAGTGTCAGCTCCCCTTGGACGTCACGTTGTGTGTGCCAGGCGTGTCTGAAGGCACTGTCAGGTAATTGGAGAATTTTTAGCCATGTCCTCCAAGCGATCAAGGGGATTAATTCTACCTGATATGACTACAAACAGTTAACCCTGATCAGGTTTGGATTGGTACAGTATTTGCAGCATTTGCAATATAAGTACCAAAGTCATTTATGGAGTAGGATTTGTTTACTAGTGTGACAAATTGTAACCCACTACATTCTTACTGAACTTGCACAAAACTCTGCAACTTTTTGGGAAATTGAGACAGTTCGCAGTGGTACCCGTGATGAGTGTTGCTTCACGTTCATTTTCACAGGCTTTTGGACCCCAACAACAGTACAGAGATCGCCAACTACCCGATCTATAAGATTCTGTTCTGCGTGCGCGGCCATGACGGCACGCCGGAGAGTGACTGCTTTGCGTTCACCGAGAGCCACTACAACGCCGAGATCTTCAGGATCCATGTGTTCCGTTGCCAAATCCAAGAGGCAGTAAGTTCTTTTTTTCCATTTCTTTTTCTCACATGAATAATATGATACCGTCGTTTCTTAACGAGTGGGAATCCCTCTCAGCGACTCTGGGTCCTGATTAGCCAAATCAAGGCTATTCAAAAGTAATGTGAAAATGTTAGCACAGTTTATCAGTGAATCACTGAAGAAAGAAGAGTTGAGATCCACAGATTGCGCCAAATCGAGTCTTGTGATGAGCAGGAGTGGCTTTTTGGGCACATGAGGAGCGCGATCATGACACACCCATTTGTTTCCTGTGAAAGTGAGCAATGCGTACAGAAGTGGCTGCAGATAATGGATCATAACAATTATTATTCCAGGAGTAGACTCTGACACGATTGCTCAGCAGTGTTTTCTTCTGGGGAGCTACGCAATGTACTTGATTTTTGCCATTTTACAGCATGTCTCTATAATAACCAATCTTGTTTTCATTTAAATGACAGTTTTGCACGACGTAAATTGTCACATTTGCTCATGTTACTTCCCTGATTGTGGATGTGCCTTCCACATCAGCAACTGCTGAAATGATGAAACCCTGGCCACTATTTGACCAAGTACTTCATGCGCAATGTTAAAGCTTTCGAAATAGTTAAGACTGAGCAGGAATACCCCACATTTTCTGTGTTCCCCTCACATTGCAGTCTATTTATATAAACACGGTCAATGTTGCTCGCAGCGTTCTGTCGACCTTGTCTTGGATCGCTGATCCCCAGCCCCCTGCCCCCGACCCCGTAGCATGTCCCACAGGGGCCACGTCAGTGTTGGGAGCTTCCCCGGTACAAAGGCGTTATGTCATGCACTCCGGGCTGTGTTGCAGTAGTCATATAAGCCACACACAAAATATCAAGAAAAGCCCCCAGAACAAGAGGTGTTAAGGGAGACGATGTGTCACTGCTTATATCATTCAACAGAAGTGGGGGGGGGGAAGAGAAAAATGGGGTTAAGGCTTCAGAACCCCCAGTCCAAATTGAAACTGCATTTTTGCCACGCTACTCGCATGAACCTTAAAATGTCAACTTGGTATTTTAGCGTGTGTGTGTGTGTGTGTGTGTGTGTGTGTGTGTGTGTGTGTGTGTGTTTTGCTGTTTGAATTTCAGCTCAGGGCTTCTTGAGTGGAGTTTTCATCTTTCGCCTTTGCTGGTTTCTCCTTTGTTCATTCCCAAAACATGTATGTTAGGTTCATTGAAGGCTCCAAA
>CAAKHF010013742.1:24412-37957 GCA_901007745.1 Hippocampus kuda
GTTTGAGAATCGTGTGCTGGTTTCTGAGGGCTGTGACTTTGGCCAGAGACATGGTGTGTGTGTGTGTGTGTGTGTGTTTTGCTGTTTGAATTTCAGCTCAGGGCTTCTTGAGTGGAGTTTTCATCTTTCGCCTTTGCTGGTTTCTCCTTTGTTCATTCCCAAAACATGTATGTTAGGTTCATTGAAGGCTCCAAATAAACAAAAGAACCTCTTAGACTTTTGCTAACAGTGGCATAAAAAGGCGTATTCGCGACGATTCTGGTCTAATGATGTTTTCCATTTTAGGAGCTCCGCTCTGTTTCATTCAACAGAGAAACTTTACGGTATTGTCACCATGTGACACAATGACATACGTGAACCTCCGGAGTGTGAACAGGGCGATGTTACGAATCGCAATGCAGCTGCTGGTTCTTTGTTGCAGAACATCTCCGCAGCCCTTTATTCTTTTCTTCACATTATTTGCCAAACCGTTGTGCTGCTTTCCCTCTCTGCAGGTGAGTCGGATTCTGTACAGCTTTGCCACAGCGTTTCGGCGGTCAGCCAAGAAGGCGGCACTGGCGTCGCAGCAGCTTGCTCCACTCACGCCAGATAGTGACTTGTTTACCTTCACCGTCAGCCTGGAAATCAAGGAGGATGATGGCAAAGGCACTTTCAGGTACAAGAATTGATGATGTGTTTTCCTAGCAATCAGATACTGACTGAAAACACACACTGACAATGGAAAATTTAAAAAAAAATGCAGTCTTCTTTAAACAAAAAATTGCATTAACTTCAGTACCTCCATTGAACTATCCATTGAGACAAGCATGCCACTTTTTTGTATTTATGCTGGAAAGCGAGTGAAACAGCTTTTTTTTTTTGTACAAATGAGGGAATGTAAAATCAGCCAGCCATACAAGGTAAGCTTAAACTTCAATTGAGCAAGTGTATCTTTATTTCATCGAACACAATGAGTTCCCTCTTTCCATGTTGCTTGCTCTCTTGTTTGAGGTTATGCAATTAAGACCAGAAATAGCAAGACATCCTTGAAGCTTCCATCACGCTCCAGTTCAGAGGGAAACACAAGCGCCTGTGTGGTTGCTGCTTTCAACCAGCTTTTGACCAGTTTTTATTTCTTCCCCAATCGTCCCCATGTGCTCACAACTATTAATATTTCAAATAGATTAAAAGACTAGATTATCTTCACATTTGAATCCGAAGCGAACGACATTCACGCACAGGGCACGCACACTCAGATGAGGGAATTAGTTTGTGAGATTCGAAAGAAGAAAGCACAACCCTATTCTTTCGTTTCACTTAGCTATGAACTAAATTTGATTGGAATCGACCTGTCGTGATGCGTTTTGGTGTATTTCTTCTTGCACGATTCAAACTCGCTCTTAATGTGTGGTGAGGAATTTAGATTTTGTCTTCTATGATTTACTGCTTTATTTCCCCCCTCAGTGCTGTAGCAAAAGACAAGGACAAGCAGAGCTTCAAACTACGTGCCGGAATGGACAAGAAAATAGTCATTTATGTCCAGCAGACGTCCAATAAGGAACTGGCTATTGAGCGGTAAGAGGAAACACACGCGTACACACACACGTGCACGAGGATGAAAATGTCAAATATCTAATGCTTGGATCGGTATACAATAGTTAGGCCTGTTCGAGAAGTTAGTTGTAGTAACTGACTAGCAAGATTTGATTGTTTGTTGAAGGTTTTTTTTTTTTGTGTATGTGTGCCTCTGCTCAAGGTGTTTTGGTCTTCTGCTTAGCCCTGGCAAGAACGTCAAAAACAGTGACATGCACCTTCTAGACCTGGTAGGTTAGTTGTGTGCACTTATGTGTGTATCGATACCTTGGATGTATTTTGAATACAAGAAAACATCTCTGATTTTCATAGTAATTACTGTATACACATTTGGACAAATGGACGACTCCTCAATAAACGCCCCTTTTTTTGTGCTCATTTACAGAGGATGGATAGCATTCACCAAGAAAAAAAAAAACAAAACCCCCCCCCCACATTTGTTCAGTGTATGAATAAATGCGCGTTGAGCTGTCCATGTGGAGTTATTTATATGTGGGCATGAGCTAATTCCCTCCAACTTGTGCCCACTTTTAGGAGTCAATGGGAAAGAGCTCCGACGGGAAGTCTTACATCATCACAGGAAGTTGGAACCCCAGCACGCCCCAGTTCCAGGCTGTGAACGAGGAAACGCCCAAAGGTAACAAAGACCAGCTACTGTATTATTAACAAAAACAAAAGAACGCCGCTATTAGCTGCTTTTGTTTTTCTGTTTCACATCCACACATGTAAATTGCTTTATGGTCGCACTGATCTTCAAAGAACTTAATAATAACTTAACATAAATTGTGGGCAACATGCAGCATCTCCAGAAATCACAGTTTTTTTTCTCCACATTATTTCAAAATGGAATCACATTTTCCCCCTCCCTCCAAATTCTCCAAACAACACGCCGTCTGTTTTCAAACAAGCCTGTAACATACAATACTTTCCAGACGCACTGTGTGTCTCAATAGATTTGCAAAGTCAGTGTGATTTTACCCACGACGAGGGCTGTGCTGTTTCCATTCTTATAGATCAGGAAATACAATTTCCAATTGAGCTTAATGATATTTGGAGTTATTTGCTTCCGACTCAAAACTCGCCCCATCAAATAAATCACTCTCTTGACTTCACTGATAAATGAGTAGTCCTAGGAAACATGTTTACCAGGTTTTAACTGTCACACGTACACAAGTATGAATTGAGTTCGACCACTGATGACATTTCAGTGACAAGAAAATGACAGCTAGTTAGCCACTAGCTAGCTAATATAGCGGTACACAGCTTCACTTAGTGCCTCTTCTTGTCAAACAGCGCAGACAGTTGGAATAAATTAAATGAAACGCTAACTAACCCTTGCTTGGATTAGCAGTGTCACGTTGTTCATTGATTGGTCTTGGTTAATTGGTGATGATAAATAAAACCGTTTTTCTTGCTTTTGTAGATAAATGTATGTACATGACGACAGCGGTGGACCTCGTCATTACAGAAGTCGAAGAGCCGGTGCGTTTCCTTCTGGAGACGAGGGTCCGGGTTTGCTCTCCCAACGATCGTCTCTTTTGGCCCTTCAGCAAGCGCAGCCACACTGAAACCTACTACCTGAAACTGCGACAGGTATGCCGACTTAGGGCGAGCACTTGCGGTTTCATCCAAGCAAATGAAGGTCAAGCTTGAAATCAGTTTATGCTAATGCTGCACAAAGTGAAAATACTTCCGCATTGCATTTTTTTTTTTTTCTTCTTCAGATGGAGCGCAAGGAGCGGAACAGTCCCTCCGCCGACACACTTTACGAGGTGGTGAGTTTGGAAAGTGAGACAGAGAGAGAGAAACGGAAGACCACAGCTAGTCCTGGTATCCCTCCTGGCGCGCCGGGTTCGATGGTCCCTTCTCCACCCGAGGATGACGAAGAGGAAGGTAATTTTTTTTTTTCGTCTGTTCATCATCATTTTGGCTACCCGATAAATATCTCAATGCATTTAATCATAAGAAAATGTTGTAGAAGAGTAAAATTCCAAATAGAAAGCACAAATTCCGCCCTTGTGAATTAAACTCTATCATAATCACCGCACAACTCCGCAGACATCTCACTGAATAGTTTATACACTCTGATATTTCATTGCTCGTCCTCGTCACTGATGGCTATAATACACTATTTAAGCAGGAAATGAAAACGCTCCCCCTGAAGGCTGTCCCGGATATAAATGTGATGTTCGCCCGAGTCCTCGTGGTGCCAGGTCACAAGCTGTGTTGGAGAACGTCTTGTGCTGTACTTCAAGTGTCAGCAACCATGTGTTTGTGTTATTTTTAAGACGTCCACACAAATGTGGATATTCCGCCTCACTCATAGTCAAGAGATCCAGGTTCGAATCTTTGCTCTCTCTGTGTGCCCACCAGTTCACACAGTTTATATATATATATATATATATAATATGCTGCCTACAGCTGATGGGTAGATGGATAGATAAGTGGTGTGACGTCAATGTGCTGCCGTGAAAAGAACCCGCTTATTTTGTCGTTGTTCATTCTCCGTCTCACATGCAGCCAATACGGAAGCTGTGGGCCATGATTGAGCGAAAGCTTGCCGCATTACGCAAAACATAATACAACGGCTCTTTAGTCGAGAGAACACATCACATCCCGCTCCTGGCAGTTTTCACAAATTCTAAGGGCAAATAACTTGTGCGATGGCAACTCTGATGTTTGATGGAGATTACTTTGAATGCCTGGGAGGGGAGGCGCCTCGCCACTTTGTACACATCTGACTCCGGGTTGCACATTGTGTTCTTTTATTTATTTTTTGCACGTTGCATTGCAATTCATTTCAACGTGGTCGAAAAAAAATTAAAATTATTATGTATTATTGAAGTTGTGTATTCTAAAGATTTTTTGAACCACTTCTCCAATCTTTCACTGAAAAAATACCCACCAAAAAGCTTATACGCCCGAAATTGCAATCGGTTGTCTAATTTGAAGCGTCACATATACTCCGTTTCGAACAGCTTTACTTGCCCTTAAAAAATCCTCGAATTTCACATTATTTGTAAGAAAACCAGAAGAAGAAGCTCTTGCAACCTTTTTTTTCTGGGAATTTAGATGTTATGGAGGATTGCTCACTTTTAATATTATTATTATTATTTTTTTTTTTTAAATTTCACAAAAATGGCGGCCACTTACCATCTTGCTAATAAATTGTCTTTGTTACATTCTTCCTCTTTGCCACCACTACTGATAGTCTGCGGTCACATAAAAAAGAAGCCAAAGAATAAGAAATACACCTGTGGGGGGGGGGGGCGGTATTCTTTTTGATTTGGACTCCGATGAAGTCTCACAAGATTTGCTGAAAGTGTCATGTGAAACCTTTTTTTTTTTTTTTTTTCTGGGGCATTCAGTGCCATTTGACTTCAAAGACACCACGGGGCTTTCAATAGCTGTCGAGTCATTCAAGTAGTTTTTGTAACGGGCAACGTTTCTTCTAAGCTGCACACGTGCGCAATTGCGCACTTCTCTCAACCTCTCGGCGCACACGGTGACAGCTTGCGCGCACCATGCACACATGACATTTCTACACTCATTCCTTTATTTTCCACCCACTTTAATCTACAAACAGGACACCGGACTAGTCCCACCTCCGTTACAGTTTCACTAGTGCGACCGAAGGTGAGCACTCAGTTCTACGATAGTTTGATGTATACATTGACGCACATTCAGTCACACTCACCAGAGACAAGAGGCTGGGGGCGACGCGCGGACCGCTCCGTTCAGGGAGTCCAAACATGGACATAGTTTACGAGCCCCTTGAATGAGGGTCTTTCGTGCGTTTCGACGGTCAGGTGACCAGAAATGTTTCTGTTTTATGAAATGACATGTTTTCCGATATTTATGAGTGGACATCGTGTAATCATAGTTATACACACCGTGTGCTCAAGGATAAGTCACCAACGTCGTCCAGTTTTATTCGTGTCATAAATCTCCCATTCGATGATATGTTCTATTTTGATATAAAGGTAACTGGAATTGTTTTCATAACCTACTAGATCACGCAACCTTGTTATGATCGCAGGTTTTGGACAGATGTGATACCGGTTTGGCCGCCGTGTGCATGTCTGTTGTTGCTCAGGGAGTTTGTGTGTTTGCTCAGACGGATGGAAAATGTAACAAGTAAATGTTTTTTTTTTTTTTTGTGTGTCTAGATAATGACGAGCCATTACTCAGTGGTTCTGGTGATGTTTCCAAAGAGTGTGCTGAGAAGATCCTGGAGACCTGGGGAGACTTGCTATCTAAGTGGTAAGGTCTTTTGTTGTGTTTGGCCTTCAGCAGTCTTTCTGCTTCCTCTGAAACAAACAGTCACACAATTGCCTCTTATTTATTTATTTGAGGGAACAAGATAAGCACCTTGCTGGGGTAGCTCTCCTCTCCCATTGCTGCGTTTGTTTTTTAAATTAAAAGCATGTGATTTAAAAAAAAAATAAAATAAGATGTGTGGTGTCTTGAAAGCGTGCGTGCTTTGCGTAGCTTGAGCAGGACAAAATGTAAAATGGTTGCACAATTTAAGTCATGACCCTAAGGCCAGATGACCGAGAAGCTCCGGCCTACTGTTGAACCGTGAATGATGGTTGTCACGGTGACTACAGATGTTTCCGTACACACAACTTTGGTTCCTCTCTCTACTCAACTGTTTTTCCCCTGAGCATTAAAATGACAGGTATTACATCATGGGACACATTGTAAATGTAAAACCGCATTAAAAGTAGAAGTGAATCTAGTCAGTAATCAGGGTGCCAAGTGGCTTCCGATACGATACCAATCTTGCATCTCGAGGCATGCCCGATACTGATGGTGATCCGTTACGATATCAGCAGGAATGAAGCATGCGTTTATTTTTTTACTAAGAAATGTTGTAAGAGCCTTGATCATGTGATACTATTTCACACAAAGAACAATTGTCAACCTCAAGCATGAGATATTGGAGATTTTAGATGTAGACAGATATAACCTGATGCTGTTTTTTTTTTTTTTTTGGTCTTATATTGGACCGATATCAATTAGAACTGTCTGTGTTGAATGCGATCACCACTGGCGCTGAATTTGCCACGCTTCTAATTTTTGGTATGGTAGGTTTAAAGTCGAGATTCTCCCCGCATCTTGTCGTGATGATGCATTTGTTATGAGTTCATTACATGCTGCTCATAACCTTGAAAACTTGGGTGCCATTACTTTTGTGAACCAAGCTCTAAATTGGTTCATCGATTGTAATTGACCAGAGAAATCATCCCTATGACTGACCACTGCTCTTCCGCCTCCTTTCTCAGGCATATGAATCTGTCCGTGCGTCCCAGGCCGCTTCCAGCTCTGGTGCGAAGCGGGATCCCCGAGGCGCTCCGTGGGGAGGTGTGGCAGCTCTTGTCCGGTTGCCACAACAATGACCATCAGGTCGAGGAGTACCGCACTCTAATCACAAAGGTAAGGCAGAACAACACAATGGTGATTACTTAAGGATGACGCACACGTAAATCTACTATACTATAATATTTTTACCCTTAATTTTATTTCGCAATGTGTAGGGGGAAAAAAAATATGCAAGTAGCAGAGGCAGATGATGGTACTTTCCAATTTCAATAAATGTAGCAAGTAGTCGTCCGACCAGACATGTTGTTCACCCCTGCATAGAATAAAAAAGGCTCATGTGTCTCTCGAGAGTAGCAAACCCTGCTACAGTGACCCAAAAAAAAAAAAAAAATCCCAGGATTTTTATTTTGGGATTATTTCCCACAGTCCAGACATGCAATCTTTTTCCAAAAGTTCCCAGTTCCGCAGTAAAGTGGCGCCAAAGCATTTAATCGGACATTTTTACGTTGGGCTAACGGGAGGTATGACAACAGTACACCCCCAACACACCTCAAATTATAAATAAATAAATAAAAATAATAAATGTAATCATCAGGAGTTTCCTCACAGTTTTTAATTCAACTTGTCCTTGGTTTTGTGCGTTGACACAGGAATTTTTCCTTTCAATGTTTTATGTGTTGTTCTAATCTAAGTACATATATTTGATCCGACATTGCAAGTACTGTCGTTCTTTTTCGCACATACCCATGGGCATGTGGTTATACGTTGTATTTCAGATAACCCCCCCCCCCACCCCACACACACACACACACTCCAAAATGTGCCAATGCTGCTCTTCAGTTCTTGGCTGCAACTCTGTTGTCTGCTTATGTAAAGGCAACATCCCGGGGGCACAATGCTGGTTCCCAGGTGGTGAAAACATGTTGGTCTTGCCTTTTTCCTCCACTTCCCTCTTGACCCCCCCCACCCCGCTGCCTGACCACTGTGCCCACCTCCTTTCCCAAGACTTTTTTTTCTCTTTAGCTGCATGCAGTTCCTGTGCAACAACAGTCCCTGCTGATGCATTTGTGTTCACTTAAATGGTATGAATGGAATGTTAGCTTTCCTTCACAATATCATAACAATGATGTGCAGCGCTACTGATTTGATAACCACTGGACAGAAAGTTGGAAAGTATTTTTAAGGCATTCCAGGATAGGAAAACACGTGCGGCTTGTCCAACAGACATTTCTCGATTTATTTAGTCTACCCAAAGCTTGGCTGGTTGAGAGTGTCAGCAATAGTATATAAAGTATGTTCAGCAATAAAAGTTCAATGCCCCTCAAATTGAGAAATTGACAAAAACAAAAATTTTTCGGTACATCTGGGTGGATCATGCCTCATGGCCAAAGTCTGCTGGGATAGACTCCTGCTCACCCCTCATCCTTCATAAGGGCAAGCGCTATAGAAAATGGATGGGGGAGTGGTCTTAGAATTTATTTATTTTTTTCTTCAGCTTTTTTTTTCTTTATTGCCGTAACTAATTCCACTAAAAATGTACCATATAATAAATAATTATAAATTCATAATTAGTTTGTTCACAGTTATGTTCCGATACCAGTTTTGTATGAGGATTTTGTTAGCCATGGATATAGTCAAATTTATCTCTTCAATCAAAGAACAGTAAAAATCTATTAACATTTACTTTGCAATTATTACTCTTCATAATTAACTTGGCTTCTTATGTACTACGCTCATTATTTAATTGCTAGGCTCCATCTTTTTTTAATTTGTGCATACCATGGTCACATGCCAGCTTCGAATAAGTTTTGTGCTCTTGTGCATACTGTGTTGTTAGCGTACGCGCGCGTGCGTGCATCTCCCTGTGTTGCACGCACAATGTGTCCTAGCTAGCAGCCTCTTTGATCCCGTGACCTGGTCTCGGCGTGTCTGAACATGCTGTTCATTGGCCTTTCTGATGAGGCCGTTGAAAAAGCGGTTACAATTTCAAATGCAACCTTTTTTTCCCCCTAATAGACCACTGACACAAGGCTTCCTGCTACAGAGTACTGAAAGTACCAGATTATATTTGAATGCTGACTAATTAACATTCCAGCCAGTAACCAAAAAGAGCAAAACCCATTAAGCTATTGTCGCCATGGCCCGCATTTTTAATTATTTCCATAAATTAAAGCAGGCAGGAGGCATTGAGTGACAGCCAATATGCGTGGTTTTGGCGAGTTGCCTATCCTAACTCGCCCAGTGGAAGCTGATTGTCGTGAAGTTGTGTCAAAAGAGAGGACAGAAATAAAACGGGAACACCTCTTTGATGTGTGAAGAAGCTAACACCTGGGTTGGTTGACATCTCATGTTTCTTCTCCGCTGCACAGTACCGACTCAGCGTTCTGTCAGTCGTGCTTAAAAAAAACAAACAAACAAAACAACAACAATGGAGGAGAGTGTGGCTGTCCTGTATTTACTTTTTGGTAAGGAGACACATCCAAGAGGAGACTAAAGGGCAGCAAAAAATAAATAAAAAATGCAGCACTGAATCTGATGCACAGCAACACTGTTTCGGGAATGCCCTCCAATTCCGCATGACAATTCGAGGCTGGATGAGTTTTTATGGAAGAACCTATGAACCTCGGCTTCAACTCCCATCAATGGCATGACCTCCAGTTTCCCCGAATTTTCATGTAACGGCCATGTGTCCCAATACTTGTGTAACGCCACGATGCTTTCAGCAAGACAAAACAGGCCATTGTTACTCTCCAAATGCCAATACCTTGGGATAGTTGCAGTCAGAAGTGCTTGTATTGTGTTGCCATGTGTTAGGCACGGGAATGCCCTCTCCAAGCGGTATCCAAGGTTTGATGAAAACACAACTTAAGTTGGATGTGAACAGAACTGACGGCCTTTTGTGCTTTTGGTGAAAGAAAAAGCGCCTGATGTCAACTGCATGGTGCGCATGCATGTCAATACTTTAGTCACGGTCACATCTTGTTGGTTTCTTCCCTCGTTGAATTTTCATAGCATCGTGTGCCAAAGCAACCACTGACTTGATGGGGTATTTTAACTGCGATGTTTGTAATTTGCAGCACAGTAGAATGCGGTCTAGTGACCACGTAACCACGCTCCTTTTGCACTTTACATTAATTGAAATCAAAATATCAGTTGCCCATAGTTACGAATATAAATGGCAATTGTTTTGTCGATATAAAGATAAGATAAACAAAACAGCTTTGAGGCACAGAATAGTCTTCTTGATTAAATCGAGTCTTTTTTTTCTTTTTCTTTTTTTTTTTTTGTGAATCAGATTTTTGATGGCGACCAAGACAAAACTACACGGGACATAATTTACACACTCTGGGTGTCAAAGTCTCCCGTGACCCCAATCATGAAAGAGAAACAAGCGAGGGGGCCCCCCATTAATTACAACAACCAGATTCAGCGGAATGCTGAGTTTTTATTTGTTGGAATCACTGGAATTGTGGTCCAGTGATACTTCCCAAAGTATGGTGACTAGTTAAAACTAGTCCTGAGACCTTGCACAGTGTACAAAGTTGTAGGACTATGTCGTGCTCAGTTCAGCAAGCAAGTGTCAGGATGTCACGCTGCCTCCTCTTCATCATTGTGGCTGCACCCTTTTCATCCTGCCATTTTGTTCCTAATATCCCGTACTTCTTTCTCACCTTTCCGCTTTCCTCTGATGAGCTCTCTCCTCCCTTGCCTCTCCATGCTATCTCCCCCCCCCCCCTCCCCATGCAACCCTCTTCGCTTCGCTGTCATTTATTTTTAGCTCCTCGTGCGGTGGGCCGAGGGGGTGCGTGAATGCAAGGGAGTGTGTCTGGATTTTGCTGGCTGGGGCGGAGAGAGAAAGGTGCAGGCTGGTGTGTGTATGCGCGTGTTTGGGTCTCGATCACGCGACGGCAAATTGCTGGGCACGAGACAAACTCTGCGGCTTTCCGAAAGTCATTAAATGAGGATGTGGATCATCTAGCATTTGGCTATTAATATCCGACCGAGCGCCTAATTTTAGTGCAGGATCCTGTGTAATTAGATCTAATCATAACAGCCCATATCCTCGTAAGTTGTCGCACAGGTTCATTAGACTGATGAGGTGGGGGGGGGGCTGTCACAACTAAGTTGTTTAAGAAGATGCAATCGAAAAGCTTTTCCGTACAAGCTTGCAGCAGTCCTCCAGAGTTTATAATGAACAACTGTCTGCTCGGAGGGAGATTAAGATGTCAAGTTCACTTTTGCCGACTCACGCTTAGCTGACGCTTTCAAAATTGTGTCATGCAGCATCTGCAAATCTGTTCGACCGAAAGCATACATGCACACCCCTTCCTGTCCAACTCGAATTTAATTTGGGATTTATTTGGTACTTTTGTCATTTGGTTCTCAAAACAAGATTAATTTATCGTCCACTTAAAATCCTACTGGCCATATTTTGTAACTGCATTCCTGTTTATATGATTATGCTACAGTCTACTGAAATTCCAAAACTGCCCCCCTGATCCCCTCCCCCAAAAAACAGCCACGAATAAGCACTACCCAACTGTATGGGTTTTTTTTTTTTCGCAGAGCATTGTTGGCATAATCAGATATTGCTATATTTTCCTATCGCATTGTGTGGCTATATTGACGACCTGCCAAGGTGAAGCTGATAGATGGACTGAGTGTTCAGTGATTTAGCGGTCAGCAGTGCGTTTTCAGAATAGTCAATTCTGTCCGTCTGAACTTGATGAACTCATACCGAAATGATTTTATCTTCTCGACAGCGTGCAAGTGAGGAATTATCCGTTTTGCTCTTGTTTCTGGTGTTAATTAGGACGATCTCAGGCTGTGGAAATAGAACAGTTTGTGTTACACTTTCAGGACCTGTAGAGTTCTCTTGCGGTGGTTCTGTTGTGTTGTTGTTGTGCGTTTTTTTTATTTTTTTTCCTGCGTTTGGGAAGTGAGCATCATCACAGTCGTTTTATCTGGAAAACAAGCGTGATCGTAGTAATTTGGATGCTTGGTGAAGAAATAGCAGAGCATGGAAAAAGAGGGCATACCAATGCAATTTAGGTTTTCGTGGAATGTTCATCATTTCTTGATTGTAGATTATGGTTTCCCTTGAGTGAATCGCATGACTTTATTTTGCCATTTTGACATCATTGTGGCATTTGAGGATCGCATGGTGAGAAATGACCAAAACAAATAGCCATGCGGAAGATAGCTTACCATGTTGCGCTGTCTGAGCTCTAGACAAAAGCAGGATTGTACACCACAGTCTCCACTTTGCTGCAGCGGTGTGTTGTCTTGTGCCCGTCGTCTTCTGACTGTGGCCAGTGGGCACATGGTGAAAAATAAGTACAAGAAAAACCCTTCATCTTCTGCACTGTTGTTTATTAGCATCTTGTTCTGATATTTCTCAATGTGAAATGTTGTTTACTTAATTTTTTTTTTTTCAGTTTCTTGCGGTGCTCTTTTGAAATAAAAATCCCACAGCGACACGAGTCGAGCTGGTGCTCTCTCTGCAGTGGTAAACATGACGCGGAAAAACATTGGTCACATTTTTTTGTTTGTAGCCATATTTGAGTACTCAACATGATTGCTTTTTAACGTTGATCGAGTTATGACAAATTAAACTTTGTCAGAAATACTTAATGGTCTGTATACGGTCATGGAAATATTAGACCACTCCTGTTTGTTCAGTTGGATTTTATGCTGCCCAAAACCGTGCTATTAGGCATTCCATGTGCTACCAGTTATTAAAATGACCAGGAAATTGAAGAAAACAAGGTGGTCTAATTTCTTTCATTGATGAAGTATTCATCGTCGAATTGCATTTCTCGTTTCGGTAGAAATTAAAATGTTGATTTCAAGCTGGAGAACACTGCAAATGAAATCATAAATGGAACATAGTAAAAGTAGCATGCGCGGTCTTTCCTCTTTGCATGGCAGCACAAAGCACCGTGCGTTTCTAATCATCGCAGGGACTGTTTCCATGTTTTAAATTTTACTCGTGACCAGTTTTCGTTACAAGTGAAACTCATCTATTCAAAAGGAGTGCAAAAAGGATGCAGTTTCAGGGACGACGTCGCGCGCAGCCGCGTTCACGCTAAACGGTAACACCGCTCTTTTTGTATCGCTGTTTAATTGTCGCGATGACAATCTGGCTGCGCACTATGAGAGCACGTTGGCAAATGAAAAGTGGTCGGGTGGAGGAGGCGCGGGATGGAGGCAGTTGCATGTCTCCCGCTCTGGATGATTGGCTTGAGCCACACGGAAGGGAGGGACTTCTGCCGCTCTTTCTTCAGTCGAGAGAGCGCCAGCTCCAGTGGGCGGGAGACTGGGAGTAAAGAAGAGAAAGAGACTGTTTAGCAAAGGAGGATAAATCATCACCGAGAGAGGGGGGAGGCGGCAGAGGGTTCCTCCAGCATCGGTATGCCAGCCTACCTCATTTCCACTTCAGACATTGTTGCCGCGCCTCCTCGTCGAAAGAACAGCTGAGGTGTGGATGTGTGATTGTCTGCGTGTGTGTTCAGGCATTTTCGACATCTGTCACCTCATACACTGCTTTCCTTCCAGCAGTTGGCTGTGATACGATGGCAAAGGACTAGACGGAAACTTGGGGCGGGTGGGAGGGGAAGGGGGGGGGGGGGGGGGGGGAAAAAGCCC